>CAUYNB010078998.1:0-124009 GCA_963574225.1 Lagothrix lagotricha | reverse complement strand
TGTATATATGTATGTGTGTATATATATATATACACATACACACACACACACCCCACTGCAGTCTTCTCAGTTTTTAGTTTACATGGTATAGCTTTTTCTATTCATTTACTTTCAAGTTATTTATACCTTCATATTAAAAGTGTGTCTTTTGAGACAACACGTAGTTGGGTCTTGCTTTTTCATTCATTCTCACAATCTCTGCCTTTTCACTGGAGTAGCCAATTAACAAACAAAACAACATTGATATGGTTGGATGATGTCTTGCTTTATCATCTTCTGTTTTCCTCTTCTGTTGTTTGTTTTTCCCTTTTCTGCCTTGTTTGGACCATGTGAATGTTTTCTAGAATCCCACTTTATCTATTGGCTTTTTGGTTGTGCCCCCGCAATTTTTAGTGGTTACCTTAGGGCATTGGTTCTATGAGGGGGGCAGTGGACATTTGCCCCTGCAGTGAACAGTTGGCAATGTCTGGAGGCATTTTTGGTTGACACAACTGGGAAGAGTGGTACTACCTGACATTTAGTGGGTAGGAGTAGAAGCCAGAGATGCTGATAAACATCCTTCAATGCTCAGGGCAGCTCCTTACCACAAAGAATTATCTGGCCAAAATGTGAATAGTGCTGTTATTGAGAGACACTAACCCCACAGTCCACTTAGAGTTAATATTACACTTTATATAAACTCTTCCCAGTCTATTTAGAACTAATATTGTACTTCACATAAAATACAGAAACTTCACAATTGTGTAGGTCCATCTGCCGCCCTGCAGCCTCTGTCCTTTATAACGGTGGTTGCCAAACTTTATTAGCAGGCCAATTCCTGTGTGCTGCCTGTTTTTGTACGTAAAGTTTTATTGGAATACAGCCAGGCCCATTATTTATGTTTTTTATACAACTACAAGTGGCAGAGTTGAGTACTTGTGACAGAGATTCTATGGCCCCAATCCAAATAGTCACCATCTTGCCCTTTACAGAAAACATTTGCCACCTCCTGCTTTATTACTGTAGTTGTCATATCTATTAATTATATCTACTTACAAAACCACCCACAAAATATTAGATTTTAAAATTCAAATTGTAGTCATATATTTTTAAAGCTATCAAGATGAAAAATAGTCTTTTCTATTTATTTAGATAGTAACCATTTTCAATACCCTTTATTCTTTCTTGAAGATCCAAGTGTTGATCTGGTATTATATTCCTTTAGCATGAGGAAAAACTTTATCATATCTTGTACAGGTCTGATGGCAATGAGTTTTCTCAATTTTGTTTTATCTGAAAATGTCTTTATTTGCCCTCGTTCTTGAAGGATATTTTAATTAGCTACAGAATTGAATGTATTTTTTCCTTTCAGCATTTTAAGGATGTTTTAATGACTATAGATGAGAAATTAGCAGTCATTCACATATTTGTTCCTTGCATGTTATATGTTGTTTTTCTCTTACTGCTATATCATTCATTTGACTTTTCAGCAGTTTGACTATGATGTGCTTAGACATGATTCTGTTCATAATTATTCTGCCTCAGGTTTACTGAGTTTCTTAAATCAATAAATTTATGTATTTCATCATATTTGGGAATGGTCCAGCCATTATTTCTTCAAATATTTTTTTGTTACTTTCTCCCACTCTTCTCCTTCTGTGACTCCAACTATAAGTGTGTTAGACACATGTTCTACAGGTTCCACAGGTCTCTGAAACTCTTTTCAGATTTTTTTCAATTTTGTTATTCTCTCTGTTCTCCATTTCTATTGAATTGAGTAATTTCTATTGACCTGTTCTCAGGTTAACTTTTCTTGATTCATCATCCTTCTGCTAAGCCCATTCCATAATTTTTTCTTTTAGATATAATTTTTAGTTCTAGAATTTTAATTACTTTTGTGATGTCTATTCTTCTGAGATTCCCTACTTTTCCATTTATTGCAGGTATGTTTCTCTTTACATCATCAATCATACCTGTATAGCTGCTTTAAAGTCGTGTTTCCTGATTCCAGGATCTGAGTCATTTTGTGATTCTTTTTCCTTGAGAATAGACTACATTTTCCTGGTTCTTTACATGTTACATAGTCTTTGATTTTTTTCCTAGACATTGTCAGTGTTATGCTGTGGAGACTCTAGCTTCTGTTTTATTTCTCCAAAGAGATGTGTTTTTGGTTTGGTTTGGTTTGGTTTGGTTTTAGGAAACAATCAACTTAATTTGGCTAGATGTTAGCTACAAATGCTGTATCTTGGGCAGCAGCTCAAAATTAGTTCATGTCTTCTGGCTCAAGCTGGGCTGGTTTGAATCTGCACCATATATGTGTGATCCAGGGGCAGCCAGTGATTTGGGCAGAACTTGAGACTTCCCTTCTCTGACTCTCACTTCTGGGATTCCCTCCTCATTTTCCAAATTGCTTTAGGTGTCCTAAACTGTGTCCCCAGGTCTTCAGGCCAGAAAATACTGCTAATTTCCCACCAAAGTTTTAGCTGCTCTACACACAGTACCAACTGCAGCCTGCCT
Source organism: Lagothrix lagotricha (assembly GCA_963574225.1). Taxonomy (NCBI): domain Eukaryota; kingdom Metazoa; phylum Chordata; class Mammalia; order Primates; family Atelidae; genus Lagothrix; species Lagothrix lagotricha. The sequence continues at coordinate 121,513 of CAUYNB010078998.1, read as the reverse complement.
TCAAACTAACTGTTATAAAAATGGGCACTTCATTTTATATTGTTTCCCTCTTCCAAATGTTGACTCTGCCCCAGAATCTGCCTGCCTTTTTCACTCTCCAGTGTCTGTATGCACTGTGTGTGTGTGTGTGTGTGTGTGTGTGTGTGTGTGTGTTTTCCAGATGTTATAGTTTGTATATGTGAGAGGATGAGTTCATAGGAAATTATTTGGTCATAGTGAAAACACAAGACCAGCTTTAAACATTTTAAAAATTTGTTTTTATATAAATAAGACTATAGCAATAAACAGAGCTTGAAACAAAAAAAATTTATCCACAATCTTTTTTCATCTCATGTATAGTCCCTTCTATGTCTTGTAGACATAGAAGGGACTATAGCCATTTTTAATATTTATACCCTTTTTTAATATTGTTATGACAATAGTACACTTAAAATTTTGTATCTTTTTTATATATACCACTGTACCAATGGGGTGCTGGGAAATGTTTAACAACTTGCTCTCTGGGGATGGGGGTGAGCCCTAATTGGTAGTGTTTGCCAATTTCTCTGGTGTAAATACTCCCGCTATGGCTGATTTCATGCTACTGACATGACATCATGGAATGCAGAGTTGGGAAGAATGCACACAGTTGGCTCTCAAGCCAGTATGGGCTGGCTCCAGCACACCACCACCTGTAGTGGTTGTAAAATATTCTGTCATATGAGTGGGTATCGATTTACTCCATTATTCCTACAACATTGAATATTATGGTTATTTTCAATGTATAGGCATAAACACTTATGCATATCTTTGGTGTTTCTTTTTCCTCAAAAAATTCATTAGGTCAAAATATATATGAACAATTTTGTGGCTCATGGGACACACTGTTGTGGACAAGAGTGACTTTTTTTCTTTTTTTTTTTTTTCGATACAGGGTTTTGTTCTGTCACCCAAGCTGGAGGGCAGTGACATGATCTTAGCTCACTGCAACGTCAACTTCCTGGACTCAAACGATCCTCCTGCCTCAGCTTCCTGAATACCTGGGACTGTAGATGTGCATCACCATGCCCAGCTACTTTTTTTTTTTTTTTTAAATAAAGTCTTGCAATGTTGCCTAGGGTGGTTTCAAATGCCTTTGCTCAAATGATCCTTCCACCTCGGCCTTCCAAAGTGCTGGGATTTACAGGCATGAGTCACTGTGCCCAGCCAAGAGTGACTTTATTTTAAATGCTAATCCACCTGACTAACTTCAAGTCCAACTAACAAAATGTCTAGTTGATGTATTACTCTTTATGTAGGAATATCCATTCATTGTAAGTGTTGCTTTTCCTCTAAAGCAACCCTTGATGCTGTTGCAGAAATAGGCTGTGATGCTGGTGGCCACCTACACTTCCCAGAGCACACACACTTCCAGATACAGTATATTCCACATTTACTTTCAGAGCACATATACTTTTTCCCCAAGATAGAGGCTCTGGGTTTCAGGAGTTGCAGTACAGAGACCTACATATCTTGTGGCTGCCCAAGAGCATGCTTCAGTCTGTAAGTTGCCCTAATAAGTGACCTAAAATCAACAAACTGGATTTGACAGCCTCCTCCTTCAGTTTCTAGGCTTCTTTGCCATTTGGGCATCACTTTGCATATATGGCCTTTTCATGGAACAATTGTAATTTCCAAAAGTATTGTGCCAATTTATATGACCACAGCTCTGTACAAATGTACGAACAATTTTTTAAAGGGATGCCAGCACCTTTTGCCAGGATCCCACTGTAAATATAAAATAAACATGATCAGTGTATTCCTTCTCTTTCCATTTCTTTATTAAGATTCTGACATAAAACTGTGCCAGAGAAAAGTTCTGGGCTCAACATCATGTTCCTCGCTAGCTCCTTTTGAAGAACTTGGCCTTGAACAAGGCAGCAGTCAGTCCGCAGAGCTGCCGCATAACCAGCTGAGGTCATCTAGAAATATCACAAGCGGATAAAGAACAGAAGTGAAGTGTTTGGCAAGATCCCTTGGAGGGGATATCTGCTTGTCTCTCTTTATTTACCGTATCCAGTTTCTTCCATATACTTTTCTCCTCCACCACTTGTTTCTGTGAAACCTGAAGGAGTTCCATTTCACTTTCATCTCCCTGAGAGTTTTATCTCCTAGTCTCCATTAGGGAAAATGACATTAGGGGATTGTGAGGAGGAGAGAAAGTATGTGGAGAGGAGAATGTAGTGTCTACTTGTGTTGTTATTTTCCTCATCCTTTTGTCTTTGGTGGCCAGGATGACATGTTGAACTCAGCATGGCTTTCAGCCGGAGCAACCTGCTTCCCATAGGCCTCTGACTGGCAGGGGTTAATCATGAAACAGCCTCTGTCATCACTACACTGAAAGGCTCTCACCTATCTAGAGGTGCTCCTCCGGACGTGCCCTGCAAAGAGCATGACCCTTGGTAAGCAAGCACTCAGTAAACGCTGGCTCCTTCCCTCCTCTTCCCTTTCCTGGGAAGCAGGCAGGCTGGATGGATCCAGGGAAGCGGTTTCGTATGGTAGACTAAAACATGAGCTTGGAGCCGGGTAGAACTCATTGGATTCCTAGGTCCTCAGCTGACCTGTGTTTGATCCTGGACAACGTCCTTGAGCTCCCGACTCCTGCTTTTCACTGGGAGAGTGCTGCCTCTCTTTGGTCACAGTGAAACTTATTGATCTATTTGTTTTGGTGTGTTTTTATTTTTTTCTAGACAGGGTCTTGCTCTGTTGCCCAGGCTGGAGTGTAGTGGCACAGTGACAGCTCATTGCAGTCTTGACCTCCTAGACTGAAGTGATCCTTCCACCTCAGCCTCCTGAGTACCTGGGACCACAGGCACAGCCTACCAGGCCTGGCTAATTTTTTAATTTTTTGTAGAGATGGGGTCTTGTTATGTTACTCAGGCTGGTCTTGAACTCCTGGGCTCAAGTAATTCCCCCACCTTGGCCGTCCAAAGTACTGGAATTACAGGCATGAGCCACCGTGCCCATATTTTTGTAAAGTTGCCCCTTCCCAAATCACCTACACAAAAAGCCCTATGTCACCAGAGAGCTTTTGCAGGGAACTCAAGTTGGAAGACTTACTGCTGCTTCTGGGGCTACCCTGGAGGGTGGCATTCAGCAAGTGGCAGGACAGCATCAGGCCCTCTGCTTTCCCTTCCTTCGTCGAGCCAGATGACAGCTGCAGACACTGTGGCTGGAGGGGCACCCCATCGAGACCAAGCCTCCATACGGATTCATATCACTGTTGCTCCAGGAACGCAAACCCAGGCCGGGAGTCTCTGGGGCCTCTTGGGGACTGGGTGGAGGTGGAAGTTGCTGCTTGTGCTTAGGAATGAAGCGATCTCAGAAGGCAGAGGCCACTGCTGCGAACTAGACAGCCACTTCCCCCTGTGCTCATCTCCAGCCTGCTGGCCAGGTATTACAGGATGGACTGATCCATAAGGAAAAAACTGCGACTCCCACTCAGACAGCACCCCACTGTCCATGCAGCGCTTGCTGCCTGCTTTGATGGAAGTAGGCGGGGCAAGCATGACTAATGATGGTGCTGAAGGGACCAGGGCTAAAAAGGCAGCTCAGGTTACCTGCCTAGTGAGTAACAACAGACTCCACAGCCCATCCTGAACCCAGCAGACCACCCCCAGCCCGTGCCAGGAAGGAGGAAGCGACAGCAGAGGCCTGTTCCTCCTGGGGCAGCACTGCCCACTCTGTCATCAGGCTGCTTCCCAGGCTCCAAGGTGAGCCAGTCCATTCCCTTTTCTCGCCCCTTAAGCCTCCAGTATGACTTCCCCTTTGTACCTTCACACCAGACCTCACTCCCGTCACTCTGATGACAAAATAGAAGCCATCAGCCTAGAAGCCCTTTTCCTTCCACCATCAAGCTAGAAGCCACCTTGCGCCCTGAATCCTCTTCTGCCGCCCCTCCTGCCCCTTCCTCCCGTCAACACCGGCCCCTCCACCTGCACTCTAGGTCCCACTTTGCTCCTGACCCCCCAACCCCATTCACAAATCCCACTTTTTCTCCCTGCAAGGTCAATTCCTTCAGCAAACAACCCACTGTCTGTCTTTCACCAAAACAAAGCAGAACTCTTACATGACATCCACCCTTCTCCAGACACTGCCCCATTTGCTCCCCTCTCCAAAGCTGACAAGAGTTGGCTGCCTTCACGGCTTCCTCACCCTGCCCTTCAGGGCCTGCCCCACTCCCGTCTGTGTTCTGACCTCATCACTCCACTGAAACTGTTGGTCAAGGTCAGCGACTGTCTGTGTGTTCCTCATTCGAAGGTTAGGCTTGTCTTCCTTTGACTCAGCCTCTCAGCAGCTTGTGACACAGCTGATGGCCCCCTCCTTCTTGAAACACCATCTTCTTTCAGCTTTTAGTTTAAGCCACATACATTCATTGGCTTGCTGCAGTAACAGATTACCACAAATGCTGTGGCTTACAACAATGCAAATGTATTATTTTACAAGTTCTGTAGTGCAGAAATCCAGCATGGGGCTCCCTGGGCTACCATCAGCGTGTTAGCTGAGTTGGATTCTTTGCCAGGGGTTCTAGTGTGAATCCATTTCCTTGCTCGTTGAGCTTATTAGAAGAATTCAGTCCTTGTGGCTGAAAGACTGAGGTTCTATGTCTGGGCTGGCTGTCAGCTGAGGGCTGGTCCCAGTTTCTAGAGGCCGCCTGAATTTTTGGCTTCTCCATCTTCAGAGCTAGCATTGGTGGGTCAAGTCTTCCACGTGTTTTGAATTCCCTGTGCCCCTTCCACGGTCACATCTCTCTGACCCCCACGTCTGCCTTGTCTATTTGTAAAGAATCGGGTGGTTAGATTGGGCCCACTGAGGTAATCCAGGACAACGTCCCCATCCCAAACTCCTTAACCTCAATTGTATCTGCAAGGTCCCTCTTGTCGTGTAAGGTAACATATTCACACATTTCTCCGATCAGGGTCTGGACACTTTGGTGCCTCCTGTGGGCCTACCATACCATCTCCTTGTTCTCTTCCTACTTCCCCAGCAAGCAGCACCTTCTCAGTCTCCTTTACTGACTCTTAATCACCCCACGGCTCTAAATGTGAGAGGCCCTCAGCCTTCAGCCTTCGGCCCTCTTACCTCCTACCCGTTCTGTGTAAGCAATCCCATCCAATTTCATTCCTTGAAAATAATCTGCAGGCCGGCATGGTGGCTCATGCCTATAATCCCAGTACTTTGGAGGCCGAGGTGGGTAGACTGCTTAAGCTCAGAGGTTTGAGACCAGCCTGGAAAACATGGAGAAACCCTGTCTCTACTAAAAATACAAAAAATCAGCCAGGTATGGTGGTGCATGCCTGTAGTCCAGCTACTCAGGAGGCTGAGGTGGGAGGATAACAGCTTGAGCCCAGAGGACACCACTGCACTCCAGCCTGGGTGACAGTGAGACTCTGTCTCAAAAATAAATAAATTTGGCCAGCGTGGTGGCTCACGCCTGTAATACCAGCACTTGGGGAGGCCAAGGCGGGTGAATCACAAGGTCAGGAGATCGAGACCATGCTGGCTAACATGGTGAAACCCTGTCTCTACTAAAAATACAAAAAATTAGCCGAACATGGTGGCCTGCACCTGTAATCCCAGCTACTGGGAGGCTGAGGCAGGACAATCACTTGATCCCGGGAGGCAGAGGTGGTAGTGAGCCAAGATCGAGCCACTGCACTCCAGCCTGGACAACAGAGCAAGACTGTCTCAAAAAAATAAAATAAATAAATTTTTTAAAATACATCTGTGAACCAATGCTCCTAAATTTATATTTTTAGCCCTAAATTCACTCGAGTTCAAAATTCATATATCTGACTCAATATTGCCATTGGAATAAATGACTGCCATCTTGAACCTGACATGTCCTAATTGAATCTGTGGGTTTCTTTACAGACCTTGTTTCTCCCCTAATCTTGACCCATTGAGTAAAGACCTCACACCAGCTTGCTACTCAGGTCCCAGACCTAGGAGTCACGCTGGACCCGTGTCTAACACATCTCCTCCACCCGATCCACTGGGCAGGCTCACTGACTAGCCACTTACCCACTTCCCTCCACTCTCACTCTACCAGCCCGATACAGGCCTCTCCGCCTTTCACCCGGACCACTATCACCCACAGGCACCTCCCAGCTACCTCCCTAGCCCATTCCCCACACTGCAGCCCAAGTGAGTTTTAAAAAATACAACCAGACCAAGTCATGTCCTTCTTTAAGGTTGTCCAAAGTCTTCTGGATATAGTTACCATACAGTCTTGCCTACAGCTGCGATACCTGAGGTGCAGTCTGTCTCAGACCCCACCTCGTCCCCACTGAGTCCGAATCTGCACTTTAATGAGACCCCTGTGACAGGCAGGCGTATGAAATCTTGAGAAGTGCTTGATCTGGTCCCTCCCCACCCTTCTGCTGCCTGCCTCCTCTCCCTCCTGCTCCCAATCACAGCCTTAGGTCTGCTCCTCGTTTCTCATCCTATCACCAAGCACCACCTCAGGGCCCTTGCACCAGCTGATTTTTTTTTTTTTTTTTTTTTTTGAGACGGAGTCTTGCTCTGTCGCCCAGGCTGGAGTGCAGTCGCGTGATCTCGACTCACTCCAACCTATGCCCCACAGGCTCAAGCGGTTCTTCTGCCTCGGCCCCCTGAGTAGCTGGGATTACAGGCACATGCCACCACACCTGGCTAAGTTTTGCATTTTAGTAGAGATGCGGTTTTGCCTTGTTGGCCAGGCTGGTCTCAAACCCCTGACCTCAAGCGATCTATCCACCGTGGCCTCCCAAAGTGCCGAGATTATAGGCGTGAGCCACCGTGCCCAGCCATACCAGCCACTTCCTTGAACATCCTTCTTCTGAGTCAATTACTCCACATTGTTCAGGCTTCAGGTTTTTTGTTTTTTGTTGTTTTCCCCCCCAAAGTCTCAGTTTTACTGTCCCTCCTGAGAGAGGGCTTGGCCATCACCTTCCCTTCGGCCTGGCCCTGCCCACACCCTGCCTTCCTGCAGTCATTCTCTTGATTTTCCCTGTTTAATTTCCTTCAGATGGGGACTGTCTCCATCTGGAATAATAATGCTTATTTCTTTGCTTCCTTGTTAAACATCCTCCTTCTAACCTCCCACCCTGACTTCTGCGCCAAGAAGGTGAACAAAGGCAAGAATCCCCGTCTGTCTTTCTCACTCCTGTTACCGGGCGCCTAGAAACAGGCCTCCCCAGCGCATGCGTTTTGAGTGGATTTGCAGCGAACGCCCTGCGTTCCCCCATCCCACCCCCTTCTGCTCCCCACTCTCCCACACCTTCCTCTTCCTTTTAGGAGCCCTGGCCGGAGAACAGATCAGGCCGCCAGAGCCTGGTCTGTAGAATTCTCCGGGTCTCCAGGACTAGCTCTTGCCCATCACCAGCCAAAAATTGAGTTTTGTTTTTTTTTTCCAGCACTCAATCTCTTAAAAACTTTGAGGATGGCTGACTAAAACCAAATGATAATTACATTAATTACAATTAATTGTGAGCATTTATATCACACTTACTATTTCCGAGCACCGAGGTAAGCACCTTACTCATCCTGAATAAGCACGTTATTCCTCACTGTCATCACCTCCATTCACAGAGGAGGAAAGCGAGGCACAGAGACACGAACGCGCCCAGACTTCCGCAGTCAGGAAACAGCGGCAGCAATCCCCGAGAACCAGGCTGGAGGGACCTCTGCCAGGGCCCCATGCTGTAGATGGCCCGCTCTGGCCCCTGTCTGGTGGTGCCCTCCCCACAGGGCAAGGAACCCTCAGAGCCAAGGGAAAGACTCAAGTCCCTTGGGGACCACACTTGGGGACCGCACATTGTGGAATTCCAGCCCAGACAGCCATAAGCCTGCGGCCAGGGCCTCCCTCCCAGCCTGCCTTACTGTGGGTGCATGGCGCCACCTGAGTGGGCCCAAATGGTGGCCGCAGGGCAGCTGTTTATGAAAAATATGGACAGAACTCGAACCGGCAGCCTCAGCATCCACACTGTTGTGGCCCCTTTGAAGGTACAACAGAGCAGGGCGTGGGAAGAGAAGGGCAAGCCGTGGGCCTCCCCACGCTTCCTCCTCCAGACACAGAATTCGATGGAGTCCCAGAATTCTACATTCAAACCTGGCCTTCCATGTCAGTAGGAAGGTTTATGTGTCAAGGTAGGAGGGTGGAACGTATTCTCCTTATGAGTCTGTTGGCTTGACTGACAGCTCTCAAGTATTTGAAATATTCAGACATGTGGTCTGTGGCCTCCTTTGTCCTCCCCCTGGGCCCACACGTGCTGGGGTGGGTCTGAGCAGCAGAGCTAGATGTGGACCCGAGACGCCCGGCTCGGGCTCCTCTCCCATGCTGCACCTGGGAAGTGTCTGTGTTCTGAGCCACGCACCTTCCCAGAGGACTCTGCACAGTGGCTGTCCAGTCCTGCCCCTCACTTGCTTCTGCCCTGGGAGCTCAAATACTGGTCATTTCCACCGTATCCAGCAAACTCCGTGAGGCTCTCTCACGGGAGACCTGCTCTCGCTGGCATCCTGAGTTGGTCACCAGCGATCCATAGAGTGGTTCGAAGTGTATGTTTTGGGTTTGATGCCAGTTCCACCACTTATTAACTGTGACATCAGGCAACTTATGTAACCTCTCAGCCTATTTTGTGTTCTGTTTTCAAGGATTAAATGGGAACGTCTATACACTCAGTAAATGTTTGTCGCCGTTATGGCACTCCACCATTCGCTCCACGGTCTGGGGACAATGCTCTGTGGCTCAGCCATCTCTCCGGGAAGCTGCCTCAGGTGGATGCCAAGCACAGAGCTGGCAGGAACAGGGACTAACATAAAGAACCACAGAGCCCCCAGTGGGAAGTCCTGCGCCCTGGGCACAGCTGAGCTAGAAGGGATGGGGTGACCCGTTTTCCCTGCAGTGCTCAAAGTGGGATTTTTATGCGCTGCTGGGAGTCAGTGCAGTCCCCAACACGGCAGGCCCGTCACCCCCTTCAGGATTCTGTGTACTTCCCTGCAAAATTCTTCTCCCTGTGAAGCGTACCATCTGCCACCTTCCCCTTTGGTAATAATGATTGCACCACACACTCAGACACAAACACACAATCACAGACATGCACATTGTTTTCGGTTCTTCTTCGTGGCTAAATATAAAGCATCCCCTGACAACGGCTTGTCATATTGAGAAATGAAGGCTGCCTTTCAACTCACTATGCAACCTACCTCGAGCAGGCATTACAGTGGGTGGGCTTGAGGAAGAAAGCAGCAGGGATTTCTGAAGAACAAGACGTCGAGACTGACATTCTCTTATTTTCTTTGTCTTTTTCACCACGCCCGGCTCGTTTTTTCTATTTTGGTAGAGACGGGGTTTCACCATGGCCAGGATGGTCGTGATCTCCTGACCTCGTGATCCGCCCGCCTCCGACTCCCAAAGTGCTGGGATTACAGGCGTGAGCCACTGCGCCTGGCCTTTTTTCTTTACCCTCTTTGGGAAGAAGTGGGGTCTGAATTCACGTGGCAGAACTCAACCTGCGCAGTCTAACCTGGGTCCAGGTGACTCTTGGAAGGGCCTGGTCTCAGGGCAGCGTGCAGGCCCAGTGGGTTTTCTCTCTTCTCTGCTCCAACACCTGGAAGTCAGGCCTCAGTCATCTGTTTTCAGCAGAGAACAACCTTTACGTCTGAGACGCGAGGCAGCTGGGCGCCTGGGCTCCGCCACTTACTACCCGGTGATACTGAGCAAGTTAATTACCCTCCCGGTGCCTCAACCATCTGTAATACATCTACTAACAGTATCTGTCTCACAGGGTAATTTGTGGATTAAGTGAAAAAATACTTGTAAAACAGTGACTAGCAACAGTAAACAGTCACGGTGCTTCTTATCATTATTAACCGCTGCCAAGGGGCCACGCCCGAGGCTGGGGAAATGGCGCCACCGTATTTACATTTTCAATTGCCCCCAAGTGATCCCGATGTTGGCCTGAGGAAGGTGTGGATGGGGATGTGAGCCCAGGCCTGCTGAGGCTTGGGTTCTATTCTGAACAGACGAGGTGGCATGTAAAGATTCTACTTTGGCCGTGGAGAGTCCTTGGGGTCTTCTAGGATGTGGTGGTCTGCCTGGTGGCTGAGGGTGTTGTCTCAGAAGTGCCAAAGGAGGAGGTGGAAAGTGTTCTGAGGCCCGAGGAGAATGTTCCAAGAAATAATAGCTGAATAGAGACACAGGAGTAAAGGCGTCTGGAGGCCGGGGGCGGTGGCTCACGCCTGTAGTCTCAGCACTTTGGGAGGCCGAGGTGGGCGAATCACCTGAGGTCGGGAGTTCAAGACCAGCCTGGCCAACGTGGAGAAACTCCGTCTCTAGCAAATATATAAAAGAAATCAGCTGGGCGTCGTGGCGCATGCCTGTAATCCCAGCTACTCGGGAGGCTGAGGCCGGAGAATCGCTTGTACCCGGCAGGTGGAGGTTGCAGTGATCCGATCTGGCGCCACTGCACTCCAGCCTGGGCGACAAGAGTGGAACTCTGTCTAAAACAAAAACGAAAACAACAAAAAAAATGGCGTCTGGAGAGGGCCTGGCTGTGGGCGCCAGACAGACCCAGGTGAGGCCAGTTTGTGAAACTCACAAGCTCGGTCTTCTCGAGCAGGTTCCTTCACCTTCTGAACGTCAGTCCCCTCACCTGGAGAATGGGGCTGGCCTCAGAAGGGGTCGTGAGGGCTCCACGAGGTCAGCTGGGCGGGGGCCCATCTCTCGTGAAGGCTTTTGTTGGGCAGACGGAGAAGCCAATGCGGAGGCTGTGAGGGTCCGCATTGTCCAGGAGGGGGGACTGGTGGCAGGGACACAGGGGCAGCCTGGGCGCCAGAGGGGAGGCAGAGGATTTCCGGGGCCCACGATGCCTGGCTCCACTTCCGGGCTCAGCGAACTTACCACTAATTACTGCTGCAGCCTCGGGCGCGAGGCCAGGGGGGGGCGTGGCTGAGGAAAGAGGGTGGGGCAATTGGGATTCACTCTGTTAGGAAGGTGGCTTTTCTGGCTCATTCTTCCAATTGACGTGACTTACTCTGACTTCTCCAGAGTGCCCCCTCATCTGTGGGAGCATGCATGTGTTCTGGCTTCTGACCCTATCAGGTTGGGGAGCGGACCCTGGTTGTGGCAAATTGTCCCAAGTAGTTAATGCACCTTAGTGGGGGCTCTTGCCAGTGACCAATGGACCTTCCCCCAAGCCACCTGCCTTCGGCCACTCAGAGGTTCTTCCCTGCCAGCATAGCTGCCACCGTGAGGTTGCTGAAGAATTGACAGGAGCAATCATTCATTAAATGAAGCTTAAAATGTCAGGCCGGGTACCGTGGCTCATGAATGTAACCACAGCACTTTGGGAGGCCGAGGCGGGCAATTCACCCCCGTCTCTATTAAAACTACCAAAAAAAAAAAAAAAAATTAGCTGGGCGTAGTGGCGGGCACCTGTAATCCCAGCTACTCGGGAGGCTGAGGCAAGAGAACTGCTTGAATCTGGGAGGCGGAGGTTGCAGTGAGCCAAGATAGCACCACTGCACTCCAGCCCAGGTGACAGAGTGAGACTTCATCTTGGAAAAAAAGAAAAGTCCATGGTGTGGTCCCATCACGTCTCTCCAGCCCCATCTCCTCTTCCAATCAAAACAGCCTGCCTTTCTGCTTTTGCTCACATTTCCTCTTCACTTGAAACACCTCCTACTTTTGCTCGTACTTCCCCTTCGCGTGAAACACCCTCCTGCGCCTCCTCTTGAGAGGACTCTTTAGTATCATCGGCCACAGTTGTCTTTCCCACCGCGGAAGAACCTGAAGGTAAACATGCTGTGAGGCAGCCCAGCTCCAGGCAGCCCAGCTCCAGCCTCGTTCCCATCACCTCCAATAGCTTCCTAACGCATGTTCTGCTTCAACACTTGCCGCATTAAAATTCATTCTGCACTCAATTTGTCATGTCACTCTCCTGCTTACAACTCTCCAAGTGAAGTATTGTACCTCGAATAAATCCCAAACCATCCTGTGGCCCACGAGGCCCTCTTGGATATGGGCAGATCCGTGTCTATCAATCTCCCTTGCTCACTGCGCTGTGGCCACACTGGCCTTCTTTCTATTCCTCATTCCCATCTCAGGGCCTTTGCACTGGCTGTTCCCTTTGCCTGGAATGCTCTTCCATCAGGTCTTTTCACAACAGGCTCCTTCTCCTCTTTCAGGTCTTAGTGCCAGCGTTAGCTTCTCAGAAAGGCCTCCCCTGACCTCCTTGTGCAAAGTAGCTCCTGCCCGACCCCGCATTTCCCATCACTCATTCTAGGTGCTGCACAGATCTTACCATTGTTCCGTTTATGCATCGGCTTTCTAGCTTCTTGTCTCCCCGCCCTGGAATGTGAGCTCTTAGAAGAGGGATTTTGATTTCTTGTTTTCTTTTAGGATCCACAGTGCATAGACGAACGCCAGCAAATAGTAGATATTTGTGGAATGAATGAATGAATGAATGAACCCAGCCCTGGATGGTCATTACCTAATGGCGTCCTTTACTTATTAATACATGTGTGTTTTGTCTCCACACCCTGATCATAAGTCGTGCTAGGCAAGGACTGTCCTCCTGGGAAATTTCAAGACCTTTTGGCCAATGAATGAGATGGCCAGAATGATGGCTTCTTCTCTGGTGCTTTAGGCTGAGAAATTGCTCCATTTGGGGGCTGTTTGACACACAGTTGGGCCCAAAGGTGGAGGGGTGGAAAATATGAGTGTTCAGGGCTCTTCTGGTCATGGTAGAGCATGCGGAAGGGTGTGGTGTGATGATGCAACAGGTCAGCAATGACTACTCACTTACACCTTTATTTATTCATTAACTCATGATTTTGCCAGGAAAGTCAGCAGCTCAGGATACTATTAATCATTGGCAGACACTGGTGGTTGTGAAATTGACAGCTATTTCCCCACACTTCTTCCTTACCCAAGGAATCTACCCTCTACCTTTACATCCCAAAGTTCTAGACACTTGCTCTGAGTTTCCCTTCCGATTTGTGGTGATCATTGTGAGCCCCATTCCTGGCCAACGACACATGAGGGGAAGTTTGCCAGGGACCCCTAAAAACATGTTTTAATTAAAAAAATTACTTTGTAAACTTTTCTGCTCTTATGAACACTTTCCTAACACATTAATTTTCTAATGTTATTTTTAAAATTGTCAATTTTTTAAAAAATTAGGTGATTTCTTTTAAAGGTGTAATTTCTCAGAATTTTACTCTCTGATGAAAGGAGGGGATAAGGTAACTACTCCCTTCTCACATTGAACCTTGTGTGAGGACAAGATACGGGAGCTGCTGCAGCCACCGGGACCAAGCGACCCGAGGAGGAGCTGACCCAAACCCTGACGCTGCCAAGCCATTGGCCAGCGCTGGTATTGTCTCCCTCTGGAGTCCTTGTTATATGAGAATTATAAACTCCTGGTGTTGAGACTTTGAGGCAAGTAATTTTGTTCCTTGCAGTCAAATACATATGAGCTTGCCTCAATTCTTCTCAGTAATGTACTTTTCATAATGGTAATTTCATACATTGAGATCCTTAGCTCTTTTTATTTATTTATTTATATTTTTATGTATTATTTTTTGGATAAGGAAAGAAACGCAAGAATGGCTACTCCATAGGCAGAGCCGCCCTCAGTTCTTTTTAGAAACAAAGACGTAGAAACCAAAATGATCTTGTTTCCCTTTGCTGGCCCCTCTTTGAAGAGCAAAACCTTTCAGTGGTTCAGCTTCTTCACTGGAAACCAGCAGATCCTCCCGTCTGCTGTTCGGGGTCTCCCCAAATCATCAGCATCCTGCAGATGCCTGTTCAACCCTCATGTTGTGTACAGTTTGGGAAGTAGAACTAACTAGATAAATGATCTCTCAAGGCAGAAGCAGGGATGACACAATCTTGCAGCTCCCAAGGAATTCTTTATTTTTATTTTTTTTGAGGCGGGGTCTCATTCTGTCACCCAGGCTGGAGTGCAGTGGCCTAATCACAGCTCACCACACCCTTGATCTTAGCACCCACCAACCCCAGTAGCTGGGGCTATAGGTGCACTCTACCAAGCCCAGCTAATTTTTTTTTTTTTTTAACTTTTAGTAGCAATGAGGTCTTGCTATGTTGCTTAGGAAGGCCTTGAATACCTGAGCTCAAGCAATCCTCCCACCTCGTCCTCCCAAAGTGCTGGGATTACAGGCATGAGCCACCACTCCCAGTCAGAATTCTTGAGTAAATGCCTTTTCTACCCCTTTTCTCTGAGTAAGTTCAGCTGTGAGACTTCCAGTAGGAATTTCAAGTTCTAATTCCATTTGGCTCATCTAATTGTTTGAATTAATTTTCTCAAAATAGTAGCAGTGGTACTGACAGACCGGTTGGGGAAGTTATTTAGATGATTATTATTTTAAAAAATATTTTGATTGTTTTTAAAATGGGTCATCACACATACCTGTTTGTGTTGTGGAAACTGAGAATCCTGGAATGCATTTAGGATTGAAAGAGTGTTTTTGAGTTTCCTGACATGCATTCTTCAGGTGAAAAGGCAAGTTGCATAAAACATATTTGCATGTGGTTATCCTTCTTTTTTTGAGACAGAGTCTTGCTCTGTCACCCAGGCTAGAGTGCAGTGGTGAGATCTTGGCTCACTGCAACCTCTGCCTCCCGGGTTCAAAAGATTTTCCTGCCACAGTCTCCTGAGTAGCTGGGATTACAGGGGCGTGCCACTGCACCCAGCTAATTTTTATATTTTTAGTAGACACAGGGTTTTGCCCTGTTGGCCAGGCTGGTCTTGAACTCCTGACCTCAAATGATCCGTCCGCTTTGGCCTCCCAGAGTGCTGGGATTACAGGCGTGAGCCACTGGGCCCAGCCCATGTGGTACTCTTGTTCAAAACAGAAGCACAAGAAAATGTGATATATACTTGCAAAAGATGCCAGTATCATGACAACAAAATATATTCTAATGGAAAATTGAGTTACAGGCCAGGCGCAGTGGCTCATGTCTGTAATTCCAGCACTTTGGGAGGCCGAGGCGGGCAAATCACCTGAGGTCCAGAATTCAAGACCAACCTGACCAACATGGTGAAACCCCATCTCTACTAAAAATACAAAAAAATTAGCCAAGCGTGGTGGTGGGTGCCTGAAATCCAAGCTACTCCAGAGGCTGAGGCAGGAGAATCGCTTGAACCAGGGAGGAGGAGGTTGCAGTTAGCCGAGATTGTGCCATTGCAATCCAGCCTGGGCAACAAGACTGAAACTCCATCTCAAACAAAAAAACAAAAAGTTACAGAACCAAGAGAATGAAGTCAAATGAAATCTTGGCCTCCATAGTGTAGTTCTACACAGGTTGACACACGGAGGCTGCTAATCAGTGACACAACATGACAATTATTTTCCTATACTGTCTGCCTACCACCAAATGCACATCTTTTTCTTTTAATACAAGAAAGCACTAAGAAGCACTAAGAATGCTTGAATTGTGTTAAATATACCACTTAAATTATGCATGACAGCAAAGCTTTTTAATTACCTTGAGTCTAATTTATACTTGAAATAAAAACTATTTAGGTTAAAAAGTCCCAACCAAAATTTAGCTTCTCAATTTCAGCAGATAATAGAATTGGAATAGTTTTTAGGTTATAAAAGGGCGTATAATTTTATCTAAATGTGCCCCGTGCAGCACTTAGCAGAGAGAGAAATTAAGACGTGTGGAATATGTCCTCTTTGGTGATCTTTTGTTATTTGGGAGAGAATATTAATTTTTATTATCAGATGATACTTGTACATAGCAAAAAAGTTTTTAATTACATGGGCGCACATGCGAACACACAACACACACACACACACACACACACACACACACACACAGAGTCATTTTCAGCCCCATTCCTCTCACCATCATCCTACTTGCCAAGGGCACACATTGTTAACCATTTCATTTTAACATCTTTGTTCTGGTGTTCACCTCTGTATTAAAAATATATATATGCTGGCCAGGCATGGTGGCTCATATCTGTAATCCTGGCACTTTGGGAAGCTGAGGCGGGTGGATCATCTGAGGTCAGGAGTTCAAGACCACACTGGCCAACATCCCATCTCTAGTAAAAATACAAATATTAGCTGGACGTGGTGGCGGGCGCCTGTAATCCCCACTACTCGGGAGGCTGAGGCAGGAGAATCGCTTGAACCTGGGAGGTGGAGGTTGCAGTTAGCTGCGATTGTGCCATTACACTCCAGCCTGGGTGACAGAGCAAGACTCCCTCTCAAAAAATAATAATAATAATAAAATAAAAAATATATATGCTGACTCCTGAGTCATTAGTTTCAGACTTTAGCTACTGACTTCTTGTATTACTCAAGGTTCCCCAGCTAACAGAACCAATAGGATTTGCATGTATGTACACATATATATGCATCTGTGTGTGTGTGTGAGCACATGTGAATTGGCTCATGCAGCTGTGACGGCTGGCAAGAAGCCAACTTGCAGAGCAGAGTGGTGGGCTGGAGACCCAGGGGAGAGTTGATGTGCCGCTGCAGTCTGTAGGCAGAGGCTCACCACATCATGGAGGGGAATCTGCTTTATTCGAAGTCTACCCATTTAACTGTTAATCTTATCTGAAAAATATCAACACAGAAACATCTAGACTGATGTTTGACCCAATAGCTGGGTATTGTTGTCTAGCCAAGTTGACACATAAAATTAACCATCACGTTTCCTAATATGGTAGATGCAGACTTAGCTCATACCTCCCGTCCTCTGCCTTCCCAAGGTAGTGACATCACAGTAGTCAATGTTTACATTATGGTAACTATAAATATTGTTCATTGCTGAGCCAAGAAGTAACCATGATTGTTCCTTATTTGCATGGTGCTTTTCTTTTCCTTTTATTATTATTATTCTTTTTTGAGATGGAGTCCCACTCTGTCCCCCAGGCTGGAGTGCCATCTCAGCTCACTGCAACCTCCACCTCCCAGGTTCAAGCGATTCTCCTGTCTCAGCCTCCAGAGTAGTGGGGACTACAGACATTTGCCACCACGCCCAGCTAATTTTTGTATTTTTTTGTTTTGTTTTTTTGAGACAGAGTCTTGCTCTGTCACCAGGCTGGAATGCAGTGGCACAATCTCGGCTCACTGCAACCTCCGCCTCCTGGGTTCAAGCGATTCTTCTGCCTCAGCCTCCCGAGTAGCTGGGACCACAGGCGTGTGCCACCACGCCCGTCTAATTTTTTTGTATATTTAGTAGAGAAGGGGTTTCACCCTGTTGGCCAGGATGGTCTTGATCTCTTGACCTCGTGATCCGTCTGCCTCGGCCTTCCAAAGTGGTGGGATTACAGGCGTGAGCCACGACGCCCGGCCAATTTTTGTATTTTTTATAGAGATGGGGTTTCACCATGTTGGCCGGGCTGGTCATGAATCCTCATTTTTTCATTACTCTCTTTTCTTGGAACCTATTACTAAGTCCTTTCTCACCCTTTTTTCTTCATGTTGTTAAAAACATGAGGGTATTTACTCCCCTCTCCTCCCTTCCTGCGGGAGGCCTTCCTTCCTGTTCTGGACGAGACTGTTGACTCTCCAGGCTTGCCAGACGGCGGTCATCCTGGGAATGTCCCTCATATTTTTCCTGGGTTGGATTCCCTGCTTGTGGACCTCGGGTCTTTGTGCTTCACGGTTGATGCCCTTTGAGAAGGAATGCATGGGAAACAAGGGCCCTGCATTTCTGAAAATGTCCATATTCTACCTTTACACTGGACTCATAGGTTGGCTGCAATTATTTTTACTGTTTTTGAAAACGTTGCTCTGTTAAGACTCCAATGCTGCTCTTCAGGGGAATAATGACATTTTGTTCCTAACCTTTTACGTGTCATATTTTATTTTTCTCTTCAGAAACTTTTAGGATAATTTCATGTATTTATTTATTTTTGAGATGGAGTCTTGCTCTGTCCCCCAGGCTGGAGTGCAATGGCGTGATCGCTGCTCACTGCAACCTCTGCCTCCTGGGTTCAACCGATTGTCCTGCCTCAGCCTCCTGAGTGGCTGGGATCACAGGCACGCACCACCACGCCTGGCTAATTTTTGTATTTTTAGTAGAGATGGGGTTTCACCATGTTAGTCAGGCTGGTCTTGAACTCCTGACCTCATGATCTGCCCACCTCAGCCCCCCAAAGGGCTGGGAATCCAGGCATGAGCCACTGTGCGTGGCTGGATAATTTCTTTACCTGCAGATTTTTGATATTTTACAATGATATATAAAATGTTAGACCATTTCCAACTGGAAATCACATATTTGAGTTCTGGAATTTTTTCTTGTATGATTTCCTGTTTTCTCTGTTCTTTGTAGATATCCAGTTAATTTGACATTGGATTTCCTGGATTGGTTCTCTCATTTTATCTATTTTTTGTTGCTGTTTTACTTTCTAGATTTCTTCATTTTCAGACTTTCTATTGAATTTTAAATTATGGTGACCATACTTTTAATTTTCAAGAGCTTAATCATGTCTTCTGACTCATTAATCTTTCAGAGCATCCTATCTCATTTCATTATGCAATATTACTTCAGCTGAGGGTTTTAATTACAGATTTTTAATCTCTTGTGAGATTTTCTTCTGTGCCATGCAGCTGTTTCACCAGAATCCCTCTTTTTTCTTTTTGGTTTGGTCTGTTTCACATTGGTGGCTTCCCTCTGATGTCTAGAGATGGCTGGCTATTTGTTCACATATGGGTGATGTGCTAAAAATGTGATGAGCCACTCAGTGCGCATGGGTGCGGCTTTTCGGCTGGTGGATTTCACAGGAAGGGGATCAGGGGACAAGTCAGCTTTTTCTTTGGAGGCATCTCCAAATGTCAGTAACTAGAGGCCTTTCCTCTGTAGACAGTTTTTCCAGAGAAGCGTCCTCCAGTCTCCTTCCGTGGGAGAGGGTTGTGGCTAAGCCTGGCTGGGTCCCTCACTCCGTCCATAGACTTGAACTGCATCCTCATCTTCAGTCTGTTGCCTGACTTCCATGCTTCGTTGTGTCTGGAGTCCTCAGGTTCAGGCCCTCTTGGTTCAACTTCTCCAGAGAATTACTCACCTCCTGAGAGCACCGGAGAGAGCAGAGACAGTGACCTGGATCCACCAGGTGGGGTGGGTACCTGGGAGGTCTAAGTCTTCCAATTAGACTTGCCATCAACTTCTCTGTTTTCTTCCCTGTTGGGAAAGGCAATCACGTGCAGCTTCCTGTCACATGACAATGGGCCTGGAACACTTACTGAGAGATAAGAGTGCTACAGCCTGTGCTGGGCTTGTCTCCATGAGAGGGACTATCTTTCCCTGTTGCAGACTCGAATGTGTACTCCTTTGTTCTGCTTAAACTCACGTGTCAATGTCCCTCATACACACCCAGTTTTCTGACTTTCAGACCCCATGGCGGAGCGGGAGGGTCCTCCCACTGCAGCATGAAGTGGGCACTTGCAGTCACCTTGCCTGTGTTCACCGTGGGGCGGATCTACCGCCCTTGTAGGGCTGATGCATTGCAAGGGGCTGAACCTCGTGCCCTCTGCCCTCTGGCTGTTAAGTAAACACTGAGCTTCCTGAGCCTGGTGTGTGTGTTGTCTGTCCTCAGTGATCTTGCGTCATGTACTGGTCTCTTGCCAGGGAGGCACGTATCTACCTTTTGACCTTGGCTGCACAGCCTGCACACCCAGCGGATGGTGAAACTATCTCCGTGTTTTGCACCTTTTACTGTGGCAGCCAGTGCCTCCAATTCCTGATCTTTGCTGGGATTTTGTAGGGCATTAGCTGTTTCTCCTCAGTACAGTCATGCATTTCTTAACGACTGGGATATGTTCTGAGAAATGCATCGTTAGGTGACTTCATTGTGCGAACATCGTAGAATGCAGTCACACAAACCTAGATGGTGTAGCTTGCTACGCACCTGGGCTATATGGTGTAGTCTATTGCTCCTAGGCTGCAAACCTGTACAGCATTACTGTACTGAACACTGTAGGCAGTTGTAACACATGGTAAGAATTTGTGGTTATCTAAAAATACTTAAATATAGAAATGGGAACAGTAAAATCACAGTATAAAAGACAGAAAATGGAGGCCGGGTGCAGTGGCTCACGCCTGTAATCCCAGCACTTTGGGAGGCCAGGCAGGCAGATCTCGCAGTCAGGAGATTGAGACCATCCTGGCCAACATGGTGAAACCTCGTCTCTACTAAAATACAAAAAGTTAGCCGGGCGTGGTGGCACGCGCCTGTAGTCCCAGCTACTCGGGGGGCTGAGGCAGGAGAATCGCTTGAATCTGGGAGGCAGAGGTTGCAGTGAGCGGAGATCGCGCCACTGCACTCCAGCCTGGTGACAGAGCAAGACTCCGTCTCAAAAAAAAAAAAAAAAAAAAAAACCAAGATAGAAAATGGAATGTGTAGATAGGGCACTTACCGTGAACGGAGCTTGCAGGACTGGAGGCTGCTGTGAGTGAGCGGAGAGTGACTGTGAACACGTGGGACATCACCGTATACTTTTACACAACTGGCAGCACAGTAGGTTTACACCAGCATCACCATCATCTCATGAGTAATGCGTCACGCTACGTTACAATGGCTGTGACCTCCTTAGGTGATAGAACATTTTCAGCTCCATTATATAGGATCTTCCCGACCACGGTTGTACATATGGCCCATTGTGCACCATTATTTGGGGATGACTGGCTTCCCTTCAGTAGGACTCGCCACTGTAGTTCTCCCCAGGGTAGGGCTCATGGTTCCCGGCTCTGCTGTGTCACCTGCCATCCTCTTGACTACCACTTTCATATACTTTGACTCAGGGTTACAGGTATTTGGTCCTTTTTCCCAAGATTCTATTTGTTATTACTGTTGTACTTTTGTGTCCTCAGCACGAACCATAGTATCTGGCACATAGTAGGCACTCAAATATCTGATTTTTTTTTTTTTTGAGACAGGTTTCACTCTGTTGTCCAGGCTGGAGTAGTACAGTGGCATGAACATGGCTCACTGCAGCCTCGACCTCCCGGGTTTAAGAAATTCTCTCACTTCAGCCTCCCAAATAGCTGGGACCACAGATGTGTGCGGTGGCTTACGCCTGTAATCCCAGCACTTTGGGAGGCCAAGGTGGGCAGATCACGAAGTTAAGAGATCGAGATCATCGTGGCCAACGTGGTGAAACCCCGTCTCTACTAAAAATACAAAAATTAGTTGAGTGTGGTGGCATGCACCTGTAGTCCCAGCTACTCAGAGGCTGAGGCAGGAGAATCGTTTGAACCCGGGAGGCAGAAGTTGCAGTGAGCCAAGATTGTGCCACTGCACTCCAGCCTGGCAGCAGAGCAAGACTCCATCTCAAAAAAAAAAAAAAAGTTTTTTGTAAAGACAGGGTCTCACTATGTTGCCCAGGCTGGTATCGAACTTCTGGGCTCAAGCAATCTTCCTGCCTTGGCCTCCCAAAGTGCTGGGATTACAGGTGTGAGCCCCCAGCCTCAAATATCTGTTTTATGAGAGGAAGAATTTCTTAGGACCTACTGTAATTTGGGGCCAGTCTTTTCCTGAGAATTTCCATAATGTTCATGGTTGTATAAGAGGTTAAAGACAAAGCAGAGATGGCCATCTAGGGGCAGCTGGAGGAATTCAGGTCAGACGATGGTGGTTACCACTTCTAATTTGTTGGACCAGAGACGATTCATGATCCTGAGTGCCATACATTTCCATCCTTGGATTGCTTTTATTCCTCTATCACTTTGGCTCCATTCTCCTCCGAGTTCATATTTCCAGAAATAAGTTACAGCCTCCACATCTGGGCATCAGCTAGTTGGCTCTTCTTTGTGGTCCACTTGAGTGTGACTTTTCCATGTCATTTTGCAAGGGTGATCAAAATTTAGGTCATTTGGGAGAAATGGCAATTTGCCATGAGTTAGAAGGATGCAGCTCATAAAACAATTATAATTGATCAGAGAACTCTTCCCTGACTCACTCTCACCCTTGTCGGTCCCTTTTATTCAGATATTCTCAAATCCTATGTATGCTTCCTGTGTAGCACTTGTTGTAACTTGTCACACAGGTTTTCAAATTATCTTCTGGTGGCTTTTATGAGACATTCAGTTTCCTGAGGTCAGGGACCATGCCTGTTTTTTGCTATCTTCCCAGTACTCAGCGCAGTGCTCAGAACATGAGGTGCTCCTCAGTGGCTATCTGTTCAATCAGTGAGTGACGGACCCAAGCCCAGGCTGCTCAATAGTATGTGCTGATGGCATGTATGTGCAGGTAAACAGCTCTTCCCCACAGCTTACCTTATTCTACTGTCCAAGCATTAGCACTCTGTGACCAAATAAGAAATCACAAATAAGTTATGGGGACTAATTTTCTGAAGCTGGCTCAGGAGGGAAAAAAATGAAGACCTGACATGAAATTAATTTATAAATCAGTTTATTTACAGATTTTATCTTTTCTTAAAGTACATTTCAGTTAACAAATCTATTTACACAGGTATACATGGGAATTCCTCCCAGTTATTTTACAGATCATACTTACAAACCACACCCTTAAGTGTTTGGTGCAAAATTGCACTGGATGTGACTGTTGGCTGAAAATGGCCTGATGAGCAGGCTATTTACATGTACACAGTAAACGGGTTTATTTTTTCATGTCTGCACAGTACAGTACACACGAGGAGGCTAAACCTCCCAGAGAATGCTTTGCAATGTGTTTACCAAGAAGGCTTTGCAAAGTCCAGAAGGAAAAGCTATTACACATAATGAAAATGACAGTACCTCCTTTACCCCAGTTTACATTTTCTTCACATTTTATAATACAGACATTTTATTGAATTGCTGCACAACCAGTTGAAGATGATTTGTAAACATGTAAATTCCTACAATTTGCATTAAACATCATTGTAGTTTCTATAATTTGCTCTTTGAATTAATGTTTTATTTCACTAGTATTCTTAAGGTAGTAAAAGGAAGATGTAAGTTTGTATTTCTTGCAGAAAAGTTATGAGTCTCTAATGCTGTGCTACAGAAATTCTTTTGCGAGTACACACTTTATTCAAGTATTGCAAAAAGCTAAGGCCACTTTTTTTCAAGACAAGAAAGTGAACAAAATTGTTTTTATCAATAGGCCACAACACTCTTATGAGCAATGAAATCTCTTTTGAAAGATAATTTCTCAGAGACCTGTAGTCACAGAAGGAATTTTCTTTTCTTTCAGGTAAAAGAAAAACAAATTACCTTCCTTATTAACTACGTTTGAGCTCTTCCCACTTTTCCCTACAGTAAAAATTCCTGTTTAGACCTGAAGAGGGAATCTATACCCTGTACTTATTTAATCCAGAGTTAACTACCCTGGATAGCACAAATTGTTTTGGACTCAGAAGTAAATCTGAAGCCTGTATGTTGGTTTACTACTAAATTCTGATAGTGCTATTCTAAAAGATATTACTGCTGATGCAAGGATATTTTTCTTAGAGGAATTATGAAGAAAGAGTGAAAGAGGACAAGGGTGTAGGGAGAAGGAATAAAGATTAGAAAGAGGGAATATTTAGGTTCTTGATTAAGAGGCAGAGCTGATTTAAAAGATACCAATATGGAACGAGTGGCTGGGTGTCCACATCTCTCTTTCTTAATCCTAACAATAAACCCATTTCAATTAGATCCAAATAGTTAAAATAATAAGACATCTGCTAACTATGGATTCCTTTTTTTTTTTTTTTTTGCTACCAAACTACAGATAATCATTTTTAGCAAAGACTAAGCCTGATGCACTTCTGCCTCTCATCTGGAGCCCAGGACTTCAGATGGTAAAGACAGCTGCAGTCTGTCAGGACAGCCACTGCCACATTCTTGGCAGCATTTCTCACCAGACAGCTGATTCCATGACTTGTATCACTATTTTTTCATCTTCTGGAGTCATAATGTCATAAAGAGTAAAGATAAACTTTCTTATTAAAAACTGGTTTTAGGTCCAAATAATGAAGATGTAGAAAAACAACCTACAGTCCCATTATAACATTTTGAAATTCATTTATAAAAAATTTACAGCAGCTGTAAAGTTTCAGTATCATAAGGACAACGTGATCCTACAAACAGCCAAAGGATGCAGACAAGATGCTTTTCTGTCTTCCAAATAACACAAACTGAAAAGAAAAGCCTTTGCTTTTCCTTGGCCACATAAAAATAATATTTCCACACTACTGGTTAATAACCCCAAGAAACTTTTGTTCTCTTAGTCAATTTGCTCATTATGGCTACAAGACTACAGCTCAACATCACAAGCCCAGAAGAAATGCTGCTAAGACATTCTGAGCATTTCCCGAGACCCAATCACAACATTTCAGTGCTTTCCTTATTTGTCAAGAGCTATCATACCAGTCATTGTGCAAAATGCAAATATTCCAATGATTATTTCAGTACGTTTCTTATAATGACAAGATGAAACCCAAGAGAAATGGGAGTGTGCATAGTGAAATATTTAAGATGCAAAGGCAAGTTTGGAGGGAAGATGCAGAAATGAACGAACGTGCACACTTAAAGATTATACCATCTTTGGGGTTTTTCTAACATATTTTGAAGCTATAACATTCCAGGACATTTGTAAATATGAATCCAGTGGATGTCTTATATCATGCTTCTAACCAGGACCTTCAATATTAAGGCATTTACATTCACGCCTAAGAGTATCCACATTCTTCCAGATTACTTGAAGAGGGACAGGACTGATGAACAGAAACCAGTCAAGAAGGCAGGGTACTGAGGTCCCAGGAGAGCATCTCTTATGCTCTAATGTAGCAGCTGGAGTCTATAGATTTGTTTTCAGATGCAGGTAATAGTTGTGAGAAGCAATGCTGCAAGAGAGGCAGAGTTAAGTTGTACAGTGTCTTTAAATCATCTCATCCCACTCCTGCTACTGCAGGTGATCTTGGAAAAGCTCATCTTCGTTTCACTGAATTAAAATGACTTCTTCAATGTGTGTATGGTTTGTTAAAACCATAGGTTTCCTGTGCAAAGACTATGAACCACAGAAGCTTCAAGATGGAGATTTTAAGTATTACAAGAAGCATCTTTCACTTCTGAACAGGGACACACATTTTCAACTTAATAATTTATCTTAAAATAAATTAAAAAATGTTCCATAGCACAAAACAAGCACACAAACAACAGAGAGTATCTTTTTGTCTTTGGTGCACACGCTCATTTCCTAAATCATTCAAGTAACAGCGTCTCCGACTTCCTGGGGAAAGATGGGAGTTGAAGGTTTGAAGGCCAAAATGCATGATTTCCACTTTGCCATGCCTGGATGCCTGAGATGGTCCTGAGTATCTGTGATTCTGGGAGCAGCTGGTAGAGATTCAGAATGAGTACGGAAAGCGCAGGAGTAAACCAAGGGGTAGAAGAACCAGCCCTGCATTGGTCCTTTGAGCCGTCTTCATTAGGGGCATTTCTTTTTTCATGCCCACACAGAGAACACTAAACATAATGCAGAGGTTGAAAATTCTTTAGATGGCACTCAGACAGCAAGGCTACCACTTATTCCTGTAAGCCTGACAGTCCACTTGGTGCTGCTCAACTGCAATAATGGAAGAAAATGGTTTTCAAACAGAAAGGAAATAAACTCCAGAATGTGATGTTGGCAGACATTATTAAGCTTGCCTATTTTAGAAGTGGTTAAGAGTTTAATACTGTTTAGAGATTATAATGTCCATTTATGACTTTCATGTATGGATCAGGATTACATTTCAAAAGTGATGTGATGTACTGATCTATACCTCTCTCACTTGACTTCAGACTCAAAGAAGTGATACCCTACTCTAAACTCAGAGGTAAGTCTGGTGTTTTCAGCCCTCATCTGAGACCTAGTGGGGGTGCTAGCGACAGGTGTAGGATTACACTGTGCAACCCT
Organism: Lagothrix lagotricha; assembly: GCA_963574225.1. Classification (NCBI taxonomy): domain Eukaryota; kingdom Metazoa; phylum Chordata; class Mammalia; order Primates; family Atelidae; genus Lagothrix; species Lagothrix lagotricha. The sequence goes on along the minus strand of CAUYNB010078998.1, from coordinate 95,648 downwards.
GCCCACCGAAAATAACCAATTAATCCAGTGGCTAGTCTCGAAAGGCAAAGGCTGTAATACCAGATATACCACATCGTCTTATCAACTCCAAACCCGCAGTCTTTAAGAATAAGTACAAGGTCCGGAAGCACTCTTGCCATGATGGCGATGGGGTGTACATCAGGAGGCAGAAAGGCCCAGGACTCACATTAGCACTCAGTGTTCTATTTATTTGCAAGATGTCACACAAGTAGCATTCTCCCCTGCTTTTCACTGATCTGATTCAGAACATCAATAGTATCTTTGATCAAGGTCTCAAAGATCCCGTCGGCTAGCTGCATCTTCACACACAACTCATCCTCATCGTAGTTCACCCACTGTGCCTCCTCCTCATGGAGCTCCTGAACCTAGGATTTAGAAGACAACAAGGTTGGAAAATTGCTGTTGCATAAAATTTAGGAAATACAATTGCTAACTTTGTAGTCCTATCCATAGGAATACAGCCCAAGGAAATAAACCAGAGAAAAAGGATAATTGATATGACATTAATACTCCTTTTAAAATTGCAAAAAGTTTAAGAAACTTCAATTGCTAAATATATCAAAGTGACTTCAAATTTACATTTAACAATATTCCAGTATTTCAGAGATATTAAATAAGACTACCAGTTTATTATCTATGCCAACATGAGGGAATATGTATGGGAATTTAATGGGGGGAGAACACAAACTATTAGACAGAAATGTTCCTCTACTTACAGTGGAGTTATGTCCAATAAATTCACAATAAATTGAAAATATCATTAAATAAAAAATGCAGTTAATACACCTAACTTATTGAACATGATAGCTTAGCCTAGGCCATCTGAAACATGCTCAGAATGTGTACACTGGCCTACAGTCAGGCAGAATCACTGGCACCACGGAAGAGTATCAGCGTTTACCCTTATGACGGTTGGCTGACTGGGAGCTGGGACTCGCTCCTGCCCCCATACCATACATCACTAGTCCAGGAAAAGATCAAAATTCAAAAATTGAAGTACTATTTCTACTGAATGTGTGCTGCTTTCACACCATCGTAATGTTGAAAAATAGTGAGTCGAGCCTTTGCTAAGTAGGGGATGCCTGCATATGGATTTACAATTGTAAAATGCATATATCCAAAGATAATATTGAATGTGATTCTGGAGTATTATAAATAAGTGAATAACACTTAATATTCCTTAGGGTATTTTTGAAATGTAATATCGCTTATTTTTTGAATGACTGTTATATTAATACTTGCTCTTTTTTCATTTTAGGATTCCTAGGTAAATAAAAACTAATCAAACAGAAATAACTGCCCTAGTTTATTGCTTGCTTATAATACATTGAAAAAAAACCTATTTTATTCTAAAAGAAACACATTAGATTGGCTGGGCATGGTGGCTGACCCCTGTAATTTTAGCACTCTGGAAGGCTGAGGCAGATGGATCACCTGAGGTCAGGAGTTCCAGGTCAGCCTGGCTAAGATGGCAAAACCCCGTCTCTACTAAAAATACAAAAATTAGCAGGGCATGGTGGCATGCGCCTGTAGTCTCAGCTACCCAGGAGGCAGAGGCAGGAGAATCTCTTAAACTCAGTGCGGGGTGAGGGGTGGAGGTTGCAGTGAGCCAAGATTACGTCACTGTACTCCAGACTGGGTGACAGAGTGAAACTCCGTTTAAAAAAAAAGAAAAAAGAAACGCATTAGATTTGCTATACAAAATGACATTGTAAATGGAAGAAGGGTAGGTAAGGAAGTGAACCTGATCTAGTCACAAATTCAGCAAAGTTAATCACAGCGACAGGGGTCTCTAACCAGAAGACTTACTTGGCAAAAAAGCCAAGTGACAACACGCTTCTGGCTTGCCCTGATCCTAGTTTCATCTTTAAAAAGGCAGAGAAAGTGAAGAGGGGAACTTGTCCTCTGGGTTTGCCTTATGAAGAAACGTGTACCCCTGGCTAGAGCTGACAAATATGTAACAGGGTGGATGCCACATTCTTTCTCTTTGAGAAAGGTTGTTTGGAGTATATGAAAACATTCATTCCTCTGTTCCCTAATGTGCCACCAAAAGCCAAATCAGCTTCAGAGAACTCCCTCTGGGAGAGTTACAGCGTACTTAAGCCTACGAGACAGAAGCCCACCAGTAAAGAAACTTGTTTAACTCAGATTGTGATGACAGAATCATGTTGTGTGGGTAGCTAAGAAATACTTGTCAGTCTACTATGGAATTGGTGTTCCTCTCTTATGAAGGCTACTGTACTAAACAGCCTAAAATAAGACTTCTTGAACTCGTGCTGAGGGATGGTCTAGGTGCCTGCACAAAAAATTTCACACCTCCAGTGAATTTGTTATTCAAAGTTGCACAACTTTCCTTTCTATAACTGTTCTCTTAGCTTTTTTTTTTTTTTTTTTTTGAGACAGGGTCTCACTCTATCACCCAGGCTGGAGTGCAGTGGCGCAATCTTAGCTCACGGCAACCTCCACCTCCCGGGCTCAAGCTATCTGCCCACCTTTGCCTCCCAAAGTGCTGGGATTACAGACGTGAGCCATGGTGCCCAGCCTCTCTTGGCCTATAATATTAAATCTGTTCTTTGAGCAATTTCCTCCACAATAACAAATTTAGGAAACACCAAAGAAATATTTTGTGCACTTGCAGTAGAAACATATGCTTATGACATTTTTGTTCTCTCTCGGGTGTAACCTCAATGCAGTCCCCTCTCAAATGTAAGATTTCTATGTTAGCAAAAGCTTTGTTCCTACTTAAGAACAGGAACGATTTCTCTATCAGTCAGTAAGAACATGAACTTTTCCATTTCTCTTTGGCCTTTAGAAAGCTCAAAGCCCAATTTGGAACTTCAACTGTAACAACTGAGGGATCTCGTAGCCTGCAAATTTGCCTCTATTTTTTCTTCTGATCTTCAGAGTCTATTATATTCTATTACACATTTCCCTGATCCTGCTCCTGAAAATATATGCATGTGTATGTAAAAATTAATACATTTAATATATAAACAGCTAAATTAATTACATCTAAAAGACTTAAAAGTTTTTTTTTTTTTTTTTGGACAGGGTATTAGGCCGGTGGAATAGAGAAATGTAGTAAATAGAATGGGGCCCGATTTCAGCAAGCAGATGCTAGGATCTTTCATCGTATCCTTGTGAACAAGTTGGGAAAAAAGAGACAGGTCAATTAGGCAGATTTACACTTGTTTTGGACCAAGTCTTACTCTGTCGCTCAGGCTGGAGTGCAATGGTGCCATCTTGGCCCACTGCAGACTCCAACTCCCGGGTTCAAGCGATTCTCCTGCCTCAGTCTTCTGAGAAGCTGGGATTACAGGCGTGCACCACCACACCCGGCTAATTTTTATATTTTTAGTAGAGATGGGGTTTCACTATGTTGGCCAGGCTGGTCTCAAACTCCTGACCTCAAGTGATCCACCTGCCCCTGCCTCCCAAAGTGCTGGGATTATAAGTGTGAGCCACTGCACCCGGTTGATTTACACTTTTTTGATTAAATGACAGCTCTCAACCTGGAAGAAAGTTTCTGCCTTGAAGACTCAGGGAGTTTTTCCCCTGTGCTCCCATTCTAGTTTCTTCATATTCCATTACGGCAATTACCATACTGAATTATATTCTGTGTATCTGTTTTCCCACTAGGCTGTGAGCTCTTAAAGGGCTGTTTCTTTTTACTTACGATTCCCTTGTGACTAGGACAGTGCAAACAGAAGGTGCTATATAAATATCTGCCATATAGAATAGATAATTTTTTGTGAATGCTGGAAGGCTGTCTTTGGCTCTACTTCATTGCTTTTAGCAATGACCTAGATGAAGGCAGGTACATCAATTTTAGAAATGACATGAAGCTGGGAAATGTAATAACTATGTTCAAAGAAAGAATCAAAACGTGTGGTGGTAGCCTGTAACAACGGGCCACATTTAACAAGATGAAGGAATAATAAGGTTCTGTAATAGGGTCCAAAATAAATCACCATAAAAGCACAGGTTGGTCTTGGGGTTTTCCTAAACTCCTCTGAGTACTGTAAGTATGATACAGGTAAAAATAAACAAAAGAAATGCGATCATAAACTGTACTAATCAAAATATACTATCTAGAAAAAAATAGGTTGAATGACTACTAATTAAATACTACACGAGGCTGGGCATGGTGACGCATGCCTATAACCCCGGGGCTTTGGAAGACTGGGGCAGGAGAATCCCTTGAGCCCAGGAGTTCAAGGCTGCAGTGAGCTACAATCATGCCACTGCACTCCAGCCTAGGTGACAGAACAAGATCTTTTATCTAAAAACAAAAACAAAGTCACGAAACATTATATGGCTAATTCTGAGCACTGTATTTAAAGAGGAACACTGACAGAGCTAAAGTTGACGTTGAAGGGACTGAAAACTGCATCAGACAACAGGAGACAATGTCAATGTTTTATGAGGAGAAAAGACTTGGGTGAAACATGATAGCTGTTTCAAAAGGGTGTAGAAAAAATTAAAGTTGTTACATAAAGCCCCAAAGTTGTAGAAGCAAATTGTAATTAACTGTTTGAAAGCCAATTTAGGCTTAAGATAAGAAAAAAGGTACAGACAGGAGGAGCTCAGGAGTGCTGAATGTTCTCATCAGCTCACAGGCTGTAAAGGACACTCAATCATTAGCTAGGTGTTTTTACTACAAGATTTGTCATTTTAGGTGCAATTCTACCTACAGTACGGAGATTCTTCAAGGTTACTACATATAAAGGTCATACAAATGGTGCTCTAATTACTTGTTACTCATTCCGCAGCATCTATACTTTGAGAATGTACTGCTAAAAATAGCTCAAATTCTTCGCTAACCTAAGATATAAATTAATCAATGCCATTGTGAAAGAAAAAAGGGGCAGTGAATGACAACTAGAAGTGAAAGAAAGATTTCTCATTTGGCTAACAGAGGACTTTATGTCTAAAAAATTATTTGTATTTTATTCACCTCAAATAATGCCTAAAGACATAAATATAGCGTTGATTAGGGACATTCTCAGCCCAAGCAACAGCTAAAACATACATTTTCTTAAACTGGAAGAAGCAACTGTTTATTATGAAATGTTTACTAAGATAGTTTATCATGTCACAAACGTTTTAAAAGGGGGTAATTAAGATTTTGATAAAAGAATCACCATGATCAAGTGGGATTTATTACATAAACAAATCAATAAATGTGACATACCACAATAACAAAATGAAGGATAAAAATCAGATGATCATAAATGCAGAAAAGCCCTTTGATACCCTTTCATGATAAAAACTCTCAACAGATTAGGTATAGAGGAAATATATCTCAATTCAAAGGCCGTATCTACAGTATTGGGCTGACCAATACTGAATGAGGCTCAGTAAGTTTCAGAAACCTTTAAAACTAGAGACCCTAAGCAAAATTCCCAAGTCGAAACTCTAGAAAAACAATAAAAACATCAGTTTTATAGGAAAAGACAACTTTATTTTATCTACATTATTGGGCTGACCAAAATTATAACCACTGTCTTCTGCTCTTTTGAACTACAATATCCAAACATTACTTATAAATAAAATTTGAAAAACTCTTAGAGCATATTAAAAAACAACAAAACACAACTCTGCAAGAAAAATACAGCTGTCAAGATCCAGTTCCAGCAAAAATGGTAAAGTAAGATAACACCAAAAAAGTCCTCATATAAATATGTAGGCGTATTAGATAAAATATAACAAAAAGTATTTGTAATGTATAAATAAATTCTGAGAAAGGAGGGAAAATCTTAAGTCACAAATAGTGATTTAAAAGAGAGGCAAGTGCTACGACTACCTAGGGGAGGAGTTAAGAGCCATGGAAGAGAATAAGGCCAAAGATGTCTAAGAAGTGCCACAGAGAACCGGGAAAGTTGGGAAGAAGCAATGACAATAGCTGAGAATTTTCTGGAACTGAGTAAAGATATGACTCCACAGATTCGATAAACATGAGTCTAAAGCAGAATAAAAAAATCCACATTTAGACACATCCTGAAAAATTACAGAATACACACACACACACATAATCTTAAATGAAAAACAGAAAAACCAATTCCCCATAAAGGACTGTCAGCAGATTTCTCAAGAGCAATGAGAGGTCAGAATGATACAGGAGTTAAACCAGCCCCAAAATCATTTTCTAATGAAGAGCAGCCTGTACAATAAAGCTGCAGACACAGACAAGCTGGAAGCTAGCAGACGGGCGAATGCCAGCAATTGTGCCAATAGGAAAAACTACCTGAGAATAGGCATGTTCAAAATGGTGGCTTCATCTTCTTTGCCAGCCATGTGTATTAGTAAGAAGCAGGCAAGATGGCACTGGCCAAGTAGAAAACTCATTTGCATAATAAGATTAGGGTGGAGTGACCACCCTTCCCCATGTACCAGTAAATGTCACACCTGGTGAAATCAATCTGTAGGCCCTATGTAAATCAGACACCGCCTCCTGAAGCCTGCCTGTAAAATCTGCTGCAGTCCACTGCTTTTCCTTTTCCAGAACGCCTCTCTTTCGTAAGAGAGAGAGCTGCTCTCCCCTCTCCTTTCTCCTGCCTATTAAACTTTCCGCTCCTCAACCCACTTCACATGTGTGTGTCTGTGTTGTTAATTTTCTCAGCTCCAGATGACAAACCACGGGAAATCACCCGAGACAATGATGCCACTTCAAAATTACAATGAAATACCTTCAAACTGCTTAAGTAAAAAGAACTATCAACTTAGCATTCTATATACAGCTAAAATATAACTCAAAAGTAAGAGCTCAAATAAAGAGATTTTTAAACAAAGACAGAGTTTACATTAAAGATCTGAAGTTAATGAAATACTAAGTGTGTACTTTAGGTAGATGCAACTGAGCTCAGAAGGAAGGAAAAGGATGCAGTAACAATGCACTCTTTATTATTTTCTGTTTTTTATGCTTTAAAAATATTTCATAATTTTATTTATTTATTTTGAGACAGATTCTTGCTCTGTCACCCAGGCTAGAGAGCAGTGGCACAATCTTGGCTCACTGCAGCCTCCGCCTCCCAGGTTCCAATGATTCTCCTGCCTCAGCCTCCCAAGTAGCTGGGATTACAGGCACATGCCACTACACCCGGCTAAGTTTTGTATTTTCAGTAGAGACAGGGTTTCACCATGTTGGCCAGGCTGGTCTCGAACTTCTGACCTCAGGTGATCTACCCGCCTTGGCCTCCCAAAGTGCTGGGATTACATGTGTGAGCCACTGTGCCCGGCCTAAAAATATTTCACAATTAAACATGTAAAAGACCTAGAAAAATAACCAATAATGAGTGAAAAGTGTAACAAAATTATAGACCAAATAAGCTCATTCTTTTAGTAAAGACTTAAAAAGTAGGTAATAATTTCCATAGCCCTTGTTATAGTCTTGTTAAAATGTGGGGGGTTGGTGGGGCATGGTGGCTCACACCTGCAATCCCAGCACTTTGGGAGGCCGAGGCAGGCAGATCACTAGGTCAGGAGTTCGAGACCAGCCTGGCCAACATGGGAAACCCCTATCTCTACTAAAAAAGAAAAATTAGCCAGGCGTGGTGGCGGGTGCCTGTAATCCCAGCTACTCTGAGGCTGGGACAGGAGAATTGCTTGAATCCGGGAGGCAGAGGTTGTAGTGAGCTGAGATGGCACCATTGTACTCCAGCCTAGGCGATACAGCGAGACTCTGTCTCAAAATAAATAAATAAAATAAAAGTCGGGGTGTTAGGCCTCAGTGGCAAGACTGCCCTCCTTTCATTCTGATGTTCCCCTGCCTTTCTGACTGTGGGTCTTAACGCCCTCCCATGAGAGGGTCCCACCCGATACCTTGAGGGAAGGAATGCTGATGTCATGCAGCTTCCAGAAAAACCCAAGAGAAAAGGGTTCAGGGAGCTTCTGGATAGCTGAACCTGGAGGTTCCTGGAGGATGGTGGCCCAGGGAGGGCGTGGAAGTTCTATGCCCCTTCTCCATACCCAACCCTATGCATCTCTGTATCCTTTGCAATATCCTTCATAATAAACCAGTAAACCTAAGTGTTTCCTGAGTTCTGTGAGCTACTCCAGCAAATTAACTGAACCCAAAGAGGGGGTCTTGGGAGACCCAACTTGAAGCTGGTCAGTCAGAAGTTCTGGAGGCCTGGACTTGCAATTGGTGTGTGTGTGGAGGGGGCAGGGGCAGTCTTAGGGACTGAGACCTCAATCTGTGGGATATGATACTATCTCTGGGCAGAGTATCAGAACTGATTTAGGGGACACCCAGCTAGTGTCCACTGCTTGGTGTGTAGGGGAAAAGCCCACACATATATGGTCACATAAGTTTTCTTGTGTGGTGATTACTGTTGTGATGTCAGAGTAGAGAAAAAATGTGGTTTGAGAAGAAGTTTATGTGTTATTTTTTAAAAATGGTTGTTTTAAATTTCAATCCCCCTAAGATGTAAAAACATTAGAATCTGCAAATACAAGGCTGACCAAATCTAATCATGGGAGAGGATACTAGTTCATTTAGCATTTCATTCATGTTAATAATTACCTCAAGAAGCTCACAGTATCATTTTGTTAAAAAAAACGTTAAGAAGAATGAGCTCATGCAAAAAGTTATATTCATCAGGTTTCTCTGTGGGAAGCTAAAACATATTTTACAACCAGCAGAGGGGACAGTCACATAATATATACTTTATTATTATTGTTTACCAGCTAAATTGCTTCAATTCTTGTGCACAATACTCCCCTCACCCAAGCTATAATAACCTTATACCTGCAAAAGAAATACTTCGTTTAATATTTGAGAATTTCTGATAACTGTTAGAGAGATGTCTCTGCTATCTGGAACCTGCTGGAAGCCTCTACTGTCAGGGTACTGATAAGGTTTGGCTGTGTCCCCACCTAAATCTCAACTTGAATTTTATCTCCCAGAATTCCCACATATTGTGGGAGGGACCCAGGGGGAGGTAACTGAATCATGGGGGCCGGTCTTTCCCATGCTACTCTCATGATAGCGAATAAGTCTCACAAGATCTGATGGGTTTCCACTTTTGCTGCCTCCTCATTTCCTCTTGCCACCACCATGTACGAAGAGTCTTTTGCCTCCAGCCATGATTCTTAGGCTTCCCCAGCCACGTGGAACTCTAAGTCCAATTAAACTTCTTTTTGTTCCCAATTTTAGGGATGTCTTTAGTAGCATTAAAACAAACTACTACAGGTTCAATACATTGTTTTTTGTACATTTAATAAAGAGCAGAAGATCAATTTGCTTATTGCTCACTTTTCAGATACAGTATTTATTAATTCTGATTAATAGTGCAGATCTCAAGACGGCTCCAAACTGCCATCCTCCCCCACCAATATATTTAATCCTTCTACTATTAAGATGCCATTTCTACAACCATGTGAAGTAAAAGTCTGACTAGCTAGAAGCCTTATGTATTAATTTGCTCTCTGTGGCATTTTAAATTGGTATACTACCCTATGCTAGTTTCCTCTACTGTGACATGTGCTCAAGACAAATTTATCTAAGACATTTTGCTTTAATATACCTAAGCCAGCCATCTTTCATCTACACAGGTTGAGTATCCCTTATCTGAAATGCCTGGGACCAGAAGTGTTTTGGATTTTGGAGGATTCTGGATTTCAGATTTGTGGACTTGGGACACATGACCTGTAGTACCCTTCTAGCTGGCCTTTCTTCTTTCATACTCTTGTTCCATTTTAAACATTCTTCCATGATTTTTAAAAACTGCAAGTCTAATCTTGTAATTTATGTTGCTTAAACTCATTGCTTGCTTTTAAGGTAATATCCAAAACTTAACATGGCTTAAAAAGCACTGTACCATATAGACTCTCACCTCTCCAGCTTTATCTTATGCCACCTCCCCCTCATACTCTCACAACTCATGTACCTTCCCATTTCAGGGTCTTTGCTCTTGTGGTTTGCTCTCTCTGAATATTCTTCTCTCTATGATAGAGGTCAGTTAATGCTTATTCATCTTTAAGATCTGAGCTCAAATGTCACTTCCTCAGAGAAGCCTGCCCTGACCATCCTCATTAGATCAGCTTCCTGTGGTTTTAACAGCACCCTACATTTTTGTGCTTAACTTATAGCTACACACTTGTATAATGATATATTAATGGTTAGTTTCTGCCATCAAATTGGAAATCTATGAAGGTAGGGTCTATGTCTGTTCTGCTTACTATTTTAACATCAGTCCTTAATTAGCAAATTTTTGACTCAATGGATACACAGAGGTGATTTATTGGGGATATCATCAATTTAACTTATAGATTAGACGAATGTCTCTTAATATGCTTTTTTCTTTAATTCCTAAGAAGTAAAGGAAGTAACAGCTTGGAAATTATTAACAATTCAAACTTTAAAACATGATAGAAATATGAGAACAAATTTCTTGAGATGCGAGGATCTATGAAGAATTAGTCGATTAGAATCTTGTCTCTTATTTTACTGGGCAAGTCACTTAACATCTAAATTTCCCCATTTGTAAAATAAAGAATAACATTAGTCCTTCCTACCTCATGTAATTATTGTGAGGATCAAATAAGGCATAAGACACCGGGTGCGGTGGCTCACGCCTGTAATCCCAGCACTTTGGGAGGCCGAGTCAGGAGAATCACTTGAGGTCAGGAATTCGAGACCAGCCTGGCCAACATGGCAAAACCCTGTCTCTACTAAAAATACAAAAATTAGCTGGGCATGGTGGCAAGTGCCTGTAATCCCATCTACTCAGGAGGTTGAGGCATGAGAATCACTTGAACCCCGGGAGGCAGAGGCTGCAGTGAGCAGAGATGGTGCCACTGCACTCCAGCCACGGTGACAGAGCAAGACTGTGTCCCAAAAAAGAAAAAAAAAAATGAGGCATAAGAATGATAAATTATAAAATACTAAGCAAATGTTACCTGCTATAGTTATTGCTGAGTAAATGAAACACTAGAGAGGTACATACATGAGAAAGGTAATAAATTTAAGTATTATACTTCCATTATATAAATGTGAATTTTTCTTTTCTTTTTTTTTTTTTTGATAAACACTTTTCTAATGTTAGAGAAATGTATTGCAAATCCAAATAAATCCCATCCAGGGAATGTTCTGGATAATGATAACAGTGATGATGTTGAGGTAACAGCTAGTATTTACTGAGTTATATATGAAGAACTGTTCCAAGTGCTTTACACATATACTCATTTAATTTTCTTAATAATTTTAACAGGTAAGTACTATTATTGTCACCTTCACTTTGCAGATAGGAAAATGAAGCACAAAAATGTTAGATAAATTTGTCCAAGATTACACACCAAGTAAGTGGCAAAACAGAGATTTAAACATAGGCAGTCTGGCTCCAGAGTCCACATCGGTCTCTTTTCAATTCACTAGCTTAAACGTTGCTTCCATTCGAGTTTTAATTTCTCAAGTTCTACATAAAATGCTACCGATCAGGTTAAATGTTCATCTACTGAGTACAAAAGAAAACAATTTACAAAACTGAGGGGTAGAAACACAGCAAGTAAAGGCTTTAAGATTTTAATACCATAGACTTAAGATTAATTACATCCCTTTTCCTTTTAGAATCTAACTACATTCTGAGTTTAAAAGATATGGTCAAAATAAAAACAGTTTGGTTGTATACACTGACCAGGATATGATCTACTCGGTCTCTTTTCTTTCTTCCAAATTTCATCATTTTCTGCCAATCTGTTTTGTGGTTTGGCTCCTTTTTAAGACTGAATAACTTGAGTACTTCACTTGCTATGAAGCTCTGCAGAAACAAGAAAAATACATGAAACACAAAGAACAGAATTCCTGAGATTCATGTGTTTACAATGCAGTAATCAGATTCATGCTAAGAATATATTTACAATAAAATATCATACAAATTTCTTCCGCTTACAGTTCCATGTAGCAATTTGGAGGGAAAAGCATTCCAAATGCTGAGACTTTATTCACTTACACAACATATAAAAGTGAAACTTGGCTGGGCATGGTGACTCATGCCTGTAATCCCAGCACTTTGGGAAGCCAAGGCAGGAAGATCACTTGAGCCCAGAAGTTCGAGACCAGCCTGGGCAACATGGTGAGAGGCCTCATCTCTACAAAAAAATGTACAAAATTAGCTGTGCATGGTGATACATGCCTGTAGTTCTGACTACTCAGGAAGGTGAGGTAGGAGGATTGATTGAGCCCAGGAGATCCAGGCTGCAGTGGGCTGAGACTGCACCACTGCAGTCCAGCCTAGGTGACAAAGTGAGATCTTGTCTAAAAACAACCACCACCACCAAGTAAAACCCATTGATTAATTCTGCAAAGAAAAATCACTTTAAAGTTCCCTTTACTTACGAACCACCATTAGCTAACCTCAAGCTGGCAGCACTACTAAAGAAAACATAAAATAAATCTCTGAACTGGAAAAATCTCATAGAGATTTTTGGGACAACGTAATGTGAGAAAAGCAAAAGACTGCATCTGGGATAGTTCATTTTGAAGCACCAAAATTCAAATATGTTAAATTAAAAATATTAATCAACACTTCAGTATGAAAAGCATAATAATTTTATTACCAACAATATTTGAACTAGCACCCTTAAAAACTTTTGCTATGTCAATATTAAAATTAGTGGGCAGCATTTATTGTATGCAGGTAGTTTGACTGTTGGTATATATCATGTATCTTGTCTTACTTCAATTTATTGCTATTACTATTTTATTACTTTTTATGGTTGTTCTACTAAAAAATAGTGCTTTTAACAGGGGAAGGGACATATTTATGAATCAGAATCACCTGGAAAGATTCTCAAAGTACCAATGTGCCCACAAATTCCATCACTCCCCACCTGTTCACAGACACACATACATGCGTTCAAACATTTATTGATTGTGGAAGGGTAAAAGGAATGGAGTATACGAGTGTGTTTTTAAAGAGCTACTTACTTTAAGCCAGGGGCTGGCAAACTTTTTCTGTAAAGGACCAGACTGTAAATATTTTAGGATTTGTGGGCCACGTGGTCTTTGTCACAACTATTCAATCTCACTGTTGTAGCAAAGAGCAGCCACATGATAACATGTAAACAAATGGGCATGGCAGTGGTCCAACAAAACTTTATTTATAAAAACATACAGGGGGCTCGATCTGGCTCATGGGCCATTGTTTACCAACCCCTGAGGTAAGCATACATCCCATCTCATAAATATCTGTTGCTGTTCTATCAGAATAAAATATTTTTAAACACTTTCTGTGATCAAGTAAGTCTGAGAAGTACAACTTTAAAGCTTTGCTATGCAGCATGGTCCTGAGACCAGCAGGTCCAGCATGACTTGAGAGCTTGCTAGAAATGTGGAATTTCAGGTCCTACTCCAGACCTACTAAATTAGATTCTCCATTTTAACAAGATCCTCAGATTATTCACATGCTCATTAAAGTCTGAGAATCACTGCTCTGGAAATATAACCTTTCCTGTAAAGAAACATGTGACTAGGCAGAGCAGACTGCTACCAATGTGACTTTAAAGTTCGCAGTCCTGGTAGCTTCTGTGCAAAGGTTTTCAAAGGTTTCTTAGATAACAAAATAAATATATTTATGTATCATATTACTATTCTACATAGGTCAAAACCACATTACCAATTTGAAATCTCCAAAGTCAGACAGAAAAGTAATACTTATCTGTCCAGGGCTGGCATAATGAAAAGACATATATATGACATGTTTTCATATGTACTTTTAGAACATTATACCTATCTCTACAAGCCCCAGAAACTTACCTAAAACTCCTATGAGTTGCAAAAATTTATCTCCCTGGGTATTTCCTGATTTTTGTTAAATATCATAATTATGTATATACAGAAAATGGTAAAAGTCATTTTTTTTTTGCACAAACTTGAGGATTCAGGGTTCCCTTTCACTCCAATCCCTCCATTGTTCATGGATTCAGTGATCAACAAATCTTTATTGAATACCCCACTATGGAACGGTACTGAAGACACCAATGTTAATAATACAGAAGAACACCTGCTTTTACAACATTTATAGATTTGTGTAAATGAACGGCAAGTCAAAAAAGAAGACACTTTATAGTCTGCAGTTTACCTTGATTTCATCAAGGTTATTTGGATTTTTCACTCGTCGGAAATAACTAGAGTTGATTCTACATGGCTTCATCCAGATAGGCTGATTTAAGTTGGGATCCTCAGCAAATATTTCCTCAAAAATCTCTTTTGTTAAATCAAAAACCGCCTTGATAGAGAAAAAAAAAAAAACACAAAATGGCTAAGAATCCAAATTTCAGACAATAGGAGAAAAGTTTAAAAACTAAAATTATCCTTTTACCTACCTGTTTGTAGACCCTTTTACTAGTGCTTTCTATATCTAGACCTTTACTGGCACAGCCAAGAAGTTTTGTAGGAATACTGATGCTATGAAGATCATGGCCTAATTCTTTCCATTTCCAAAGTTCTTCTGCTGCATTATGTACAAGAATCTCTACTTCCTCTGCAGTATGGGGGACTGCCAATAATGTTTCACATGGCTGCTGAGGTTCTCTTTTAGGTTCTGCCATTAGAGGGACAATGGTTTCTTCTGCCTTATTTTTTTGGATCTTGTGAGATGAGCTCAAACCAAAGTCTTCATCAAACCAGTCTTGATCATCTCCTAATGTGCTCAGGAACTCCCGGCTGAGCTCAAGTTCAGCAAGTCTCTTAGCAAGTTCTTCCTGCCCACTGGCACCAAATACTGGGCTCTCCTAGAAAAATGGAACCATTCAAACAGAACACCATTTAGGGACCTCAGATCATTGTTTTTTCATACAGAGTAAATGTATTATTTATATATTTAATATTTTTCTATAAGTAAGCAGAATAAAAAACAATATGGTGGCTACTAATAAACAATTTAAGACAAAGTTATGCTGTTCTCTCAATTCTACTTATATAAACCTATATATAATTGAAGTTTTATAAAATGTTTATTGATTGGGTCTCTCCCACCTTTTTGTATTATCATTATTCTGTTTCTAAAGAACTGTCTGCCTATGGGATATGGAAATGGGATGTAAAATTTCTTACCTGGTCACTATCTGACTCAAGTTCCTCAAAGTCATTACTTTTGCTCAACTGTCCATGAGCAACCTAAACAAGCTGATGGTGTGAGTGCATGTCATAGTGGATATATTTCATTTTACCAGAATCAGCACCACAACTGCTAACCTCTGCAGGGCAACCAAGACTGAGTAGATATGTAAACAATTTGGCAGGCAAAAAAGAATTGCGTGGTGAACCGCTGGAAAGCTCCCTGGAACGAAGTTCTTCGGTGAATCTGGAAGGAAATGTAATCTGTGGACAGTACAGGGGTTGTCAACTCAGCAGTTTAAGTGGCTGGTTTAGTTCCCTAAAATCTGCCAGTGCTTGTGACAACCCTACAGTGACTACTCATGACATAATAGAGGACAATTACACTTCAGCCAGAAAAACAGCTACAAGGCCTTTAAAAACCAGTATAGTGATCCTTCTCTAATAAACAACACATCAAGGGAAAAAAAAACCTATCAGGAGTCACAGAATTAAAATGTACTATATAGGCAATGTAAGTTGCCTTGTTAAAGGTGTCAAAAGGTACACTGACCCTCTTTCTAGACAAAATACTCACCGGTCTGGGACACATATCTGGAGAGGAAATCTCTTCTTTTTCATCTTCCAATTCAGACCTTAAGAAGCAACTTGAAACACTTGGTGACTGTTCCTCAACATTTTGGGAGAGGTCTTGGGGTGGTACTTTCTTTTGGTCATCACCAAGAAGCTCCTGATTGCTAAGCTGGATTTTTTCATCTCTGTTTTTTTTAATTTGTTGTAGTTGATTGACTGTGTCCTTTACAAAGACTTTTAGTAAACTGTCTGTCAGTAAGCTGACTGTTTCCAGTTGTTGCTTTGACTTTTTTTCCTCATTCAGTGATGACTTCAGTTGCGCTTCCAGTTGGTTTTTTTCTCTTGTTAAAAGATCCAGAAGTGGTGTAGAAAGCTTTTCTGAAACTTCAGCATACAGGTTGTCTTCTTTTTCTGTAAACTGCTGTTGCTTCTGCAATTCTTCAGAAAAGGTATTGTCTAAAGTATCACCTTCTGCAGCCATGGAAACCTTTTCTGTGGCATCAGAAATGAGGTCTTTGTTTTCCTTTGAAGAAATCAGTGAATTCCCTGAAGACTGCTGGTGAACATGGGCTTCAAGTACCCCAGAAATGTCCTGTACATCGCCTGTTTCTATTTTAAGGCTTCTATTTCTATTAACTGAGGCTTCTATATCATTCACACTAGGTAGGGATTTCTCATAAAAATATTCACTTACATCCTTTTCTCTGTCTTTTGGACCCTCTGTATCATTTTGCTCTTCATTATAGTATTGATATTGTTCATCTGAATAAGAGTCTTCATCTTCATTAATGTCTACATAGTCGTCAAAGTTTTCTGGAATGTGAGATATTTTTTGAGGAGGAGCAAAAATACCATGCTTTTCTTTGCACTCAAAATATGCAATGCCATCATATGTTCCATTATTATTTCCTTCAGGTTTATCTAATTCCACTCCAGCCCAAAATCCTTTAGCAAAGCTAGTCTCACCTTTGAATCGAAGAATTCCTGGCTGAACATTTCCAATCAACACCCTATCGCCAATGTGGAAATCCAGTAACTCATCTGCAGTAGGAAGTGAAGCCAAGGAAGGGGATTCAGTAACTTGCTGTTCACGCTCCACATCGCTCCGCTCCTTATTTTTCATAAGCTCAGTAGGGGACTTGAGTTCCAACAGCCTTTCGGAGTGAACATTGCTATGGACAGAAAGGCTGTTCTCACTTAGGCACTCACTGATTTCATCATTACTACCAAAGCTAGTGGCACCACTTCTAGAGCTCCTCATTGGCTGTGACTTATCTCTGCAAGACTGAGAGTCTTTCCTGAGTGACAGCAAAGATGAGACCTCAAAATCATCTTTGTATAATTCAGCTGAAATTTCTTTCTTGAAAGAAGACATTTCAAAATCTTCAGAGTATGGTATCTCTTTAGGAGCAAAAAGATGTTCTGACCAAGACAAATCATTTTCCTTTGTGTTCTTTTGAATGTCTTTTCCTGATTGGATGTCTGGACTATGATTCATATCTTGATCTGACTGTCTCTCTTTCAACATTTTCTCACGTTTTTGGAGATTTTCAATGGCTAATCCAACTAGGTCTTTCTGAACATTTTCAGAATCTAAAGGAAGATCTTTCTTTGAAAGAATTTCAGATGCATCTCCCTGTTCTAGGTCTAATTTCAGTAAGACATCAGATTTACCTTGTTTAGAACAGGTATCTTCAATCTTACTCTCCTTCAATTTCGTATACTCTACTTCTTGTATTTCTGATTTTTTACTAGATTCTTCAACCTTGCCATCTGACACATTAAGAATTCTACTAGCAGCAGTTAATTCTTTGAGAAGATGTAATGAAGGTACATTTTGTAGAGAATCTCCAGATTCTTCCCCGATTTTCCTTGATGATCTGAGAACTGCAGATGGGGTCTGAAAATCTTCTGTTTGACTGTCCCATTCATTTACTCTCTTTGCATATGCAGATAAAGATCTTTCTGATACTGATCTCTCAGACACTGACAGTGAAGCATCTTAAAGAAAAAGAAATCACATCAAAATTATTTAATCACAATCTTTCAATTTTGTGAAACAAAGTTTACAGAAAAGCCAAATTTTCATGGAAAAAAAAACCCAAACCCCTCTGGTTAATAAATATGACCTGTTGTGGCTACCTTATAAGTTAAGTTTTTCTTTTAAGAGAATATCACTTGTATCAACAATAAATAGAATATTTAAAATTACTGAACACTCTAAAGTCTGGAATAATTTCTTAAGTGTTGTCTTAACTTATAAAGTGAAGAAAAATGGATCTAAGTTGATGAAGTCAGTGCTTTGCACATTCATCCTCAAATCATGCAAAAACAGAACTGTATGATGGTGATTACAAACATTTTTCAAGCAGGAAACCAGTGAAGGACAAACAGACTTCCATATATACTTCTAAAAGAATGCATTTTCCTAGGAGCTTCATCTAAGCTCTTGAATTAAAAAGAAAATAGATCAACTATTTCTGCAAATATAGCACTTTAAGAGCTAAACTTGCAAAATATGATCAAAGCACAATACAATGAGCTAACAAACCAAGAATTAAAGTTTTGAATTCAAATCTCTTTTTTTTTTTTTGTAAGAGTAAGCATCTTGTTCTGTCACCTAAGCTGCAGTGTAGTGGTCAGAGCTCCCTGTAGCCTTGAAGCCAGGCTCAAACGATCCTTATCCTCAGCCTCCTAAGTACCTGGGATTATAGGTGCACGACACTGTGCTTGAGCCTATAATCCCAGGTACTTAGGAGGGTTGGCCAAATCTCTTATTGTGTCACTCATGTTTCTTTGTGCCTCAGTTTTATTTCCTCACTGAATTGCATTTTATTTTTTGAGACAGTGCTTCACTTTGTCACCCAAGCTGGAATGCAATGGCTGATCACAACTCACTGTAGACTCAACTTCTTGGGTGTAAGCAATCTTCTAGCCTCAGCCCCACAAATAGCTGGGACTACAGGTGCATACCACCATGCCCAGCTAATTTTTGTATAGATGGAGTTTCATCATATTGCCCAGGCTGGTCTCAAACTCATGAGCTCAAGTGATCTGCCCACTTCAGCGTCCCAAAGTGTGGGGATTACATGCGTGAGCTGCTGCACCTAGCCTACGTTTTATTTTCAATAATTAATTTTCTTTTAGTTAAACTGAAAAAATGTATATAACTATTTAACTGAGAAATAGGCTGAAAACATATATAACCAGATTAAAAATTTGGTTGGGGGAATTTAGAGATGCTGATGATATACTCAGCCATTTAATCTTCATGCTTCAGTTTTTCTCGTAAATTCTGGACAATAAAGACTGATTCAGCTGGGTGTGGTGGCTCATGACTGTAATCTCAGCACTTTGGCTGAAATGCTGGTAAAGTTCAACCCGGCTGAGGCGGGAGGACTGCTTGAGTCCAAGAGTTCCAGTCCAGTCTGGACAACAATGGTGAGACCCCTATCTCTTAAAAAAAAAAAAAAAAAAAAAGAAGATGAACTGGGTGTGGTGGCATGTGCCTGTGGTCCTGACTCCTCGGGAGGCTGAGGTAGGAGGATTGCTTGAGCCCAGGAGGTCAAGGCTGCAGGAAGCTATGATCATGTCGCTGTACTCCAGCTTGGGTGACAGAGTGATACCCTGTCTCAAACAAAACAAAAACAAACCAAAAAAAAAGGATCCACATAACTTACACATAGCCAATAAATTACTTTAAAATATAAAAGTAACTTCAAAATATTAAATAATCTATTTAAGAAATTCCCTTTTTAATAAAAAAAGCTGTAAAGGTAGAATTTTGTAGACCTTTGCATAAATCCTTAGACTATGTAGCTACAACTGAAATATTTTTTCTAGTTACATACCAACATGTTCAGCAATAGACTCCAGGGATCCTCTGGAACGTTCTGACTCTGTTAGTGATTTCCAATTCTTTGCCGTTTCAGATCTGACATGTAAAAATTAATGAACAGAAAGAAACATATTATTATAATAACTGGTAACAAAAAGGAGACATTCTTTTTATTTTTTTTGAGACAGAGTCTTGCTCTGTTGCCAGGCTGGAATGCGGTGGTGCGATCTCAGCTCACTGCAGCCTCCACCTTCCAGGTTCAAGTGATTCTCCTGCCTCAGTCTCCCGAGCAGCTGGGATTACAGGCGTGCACCACCATGCCCGGCTAATTTTTGTATTTTTAGTAGAGACAGTTTCACCATGTTTGTCAGGCTGGTCTCGAACTCCTGACCTCGTGATCCACCTGCCTCGGCCTCCCAAAGTGTTGGGATTACAGGCATAAGCCACCACGCCTGGCTCAAGTCTACTTTTTAATCCTTCACTATTCTAAAATACGTCTCCTATTTTCTATTCTTACTGCTGCTTACTTGAGGCCTGGCTTAGACTATTTTTCTTCCTGCTTCTAAGCTTACTCTTTTCTATTTTTCCTCTATACTGTGGTCAGAAAAATCTCTGTAAACACAAATATGATTGTGTCACTCTCTGGTTAAAAGCCTTCAGTAGCTTAAGAATATTACAAAGCCATTTAATAGCATATTATGTAGAAATTAAAATGTATATAGTATAATGGAAAGTGTATACGTAACAAAAACACACACAAAATCTAAGCATAGAAGATCCTGGAAGGAAATATATCTAATTGTTGACATTTGCTATTTTGGGATAGTTGGGTATGGTAGACTTAAATTTTTTTCTTTTTACTACTTCCCCAGAAATAGTAACAGTAATAATAATAGCAGCAGCTAATACACAATGCTTACTGTGTCCCAGGCCCTGTTAAGTCTTTTAACCCTCATAACAAATGTATTAATCAGGTATTATTATTATTCCTGTTTAATAGGGTATAAACCCCTATTAAAAAAACTCAAGCACAGTGGCGTTAAAAAACTTGCCCAAAGTTACAGAACCAGCTGGAACTGGAACAAGGATTCAAACTCAGGTAATGCTAAAGTAACTTTAATGAGCCCACATTACCTCTCTAACAAAAAAGTCCCAAAATCTTTTTAAACAAACCTTCAAAGGCTCTACACTTTCTAAAAGGTAAAATACAAACTACTAAGAATAAATGAGTACAAGGTTTTTCACAATTTGGCTTTTTTTTTCTTTCTAAGGTTCAATACACAATTCGGCTTTTATTTATTTTTCCTTCTGCTAACTCCAGCAATATCCTATTAGGTACAGCTTCTATGATATGCCAATCTGTTTTTTTTACTTTTAGTCATTCATGAAATGACCCCTCTGAAATGACCCCTATGTCTCAATTGGACTGATTTGTCTAACCTTTACTTTTTGTTCAAAATTTAGTTTAAATATTATAACCTGACTTCCTAATATACAATATTGTATATTCTAATGTTTTAATTTAGTATCTTCTTTATTTGTTTATGGACTGCATAATATTCTATCGCCTGCATAGAACCATCATTAACTGAGCTATTCATCCATTTTTGGACATAAAAATTGTTTCCAATGTTTCATGAATATAAAGAATGTTATGATAAATATATTCATGCAAATAGAGATTTTCAGTACCCCATATTTTCTCAAGCTAGACTTCTGGGAGTAGGATTACTGGGTCAAAGGTTACAGACTTTTGACTTCTGAAACAAAGCAAAATTGTTTTTCAAAGTTTCACATCAGCTTATGCTACTACTAGCAATATTAGAAAGTACCCTTTTCATTGTACACATCAAACTGCAGGATTAAAAACGTATTTTAAAATCAATATCTTATAAATATAACTTTTAATTGTAATACATGAAAATTTTAATTTACTGACACTAAAAATATAAAATATTTTTACTTCTATAATTTCAGTTACTTAAAAGGTAGCTTCTATTGAGAATATTTCCTTATTCTTTTCTCAAACAAGGCAGGATATAGACAAGTCATCAAAAATTTCTACCTGTGTAGTGGTGTGAGGGGTTTGATCTTGGGTTTTTCAGAAGCTGAGGAGAGTGTTTTAATCTGAGGCTTGGCTGTTGGTGATGTTTCCAAATCTCGGCTAAGCTCGGCTTCAGTTTTCTTAATAAATTCATCATATGACTAAGTTTAGAAAAATGAGAGGAGTCACTAGGCAGAATTTTTAAAACCCATTTTAAATTATAAAATAGTGTATTTTAAGGTAAAATAATCAGTAAAGAATATATAATATAAAAATCTCCCTTCCTGCCCCCCGCAACATCATTCCCCAGAGTGCTATAGTTAATCTGTATATCCACCTCAAAATAGTCTAGATATAAGCAAGATATATCATTGTAATCCCAGTATCAATTAAGAAATGACATTCCAAATCTATAGAAGTTTAATATTATGAAGCAATAATTCATACCTTACCACATTAAAAACTTCTTTAACTGATTATATTATTATTCTCTAAAGGGTATACTTCTGCTTTCATGGTATTTTTAAGAAGTTAGCCATTCTGCTCTGAGTTTCAATGGCAGTCTCTTATGGGCTAAGTACTTAAGGACACAAATTATGAAAAGAGAAAGGTATGGTTGACAGTATGATAGTGGAGAATTTAAAAAAAAAAGTTTCTTGGTTATTACGCATTCTGAAATAAAACTTTACTAATTTATAATTTGTAAGAAAATTATATTTATAATTTTATCATTTGTAAAGCTATGTTCCCTAGTTTTCTGGGCTGAAGTTCTTACTTTTACAGCTCTCACTATTTGAGACTAGTGTTTTGTTCAACACTGTATGTCTGGTATACAACATGCTACTCACAATGCCTGGTCCAAAGTAGCCTATCAATAAATATTTATAGAATGAACTAATATGGATGGATGGATGCTTGTCAACTGCTACAGATTCCTAAAATCTGGGCTGAAATCACTACTTTGACAACTCTCATCATCCACGCTACCTTCATCTGAATTGTCAACATTTTGTTAAAGTAACTCCTGGTATTACAGGACAGCTAGGTGCTCTAGCTTGGTAGGTATACATGAGGACTATGAATACTAAGATCTGAAGGCTCTACATAGAGGAGTGCAGTCCATTTATTAAATCTATGATCAAATAAAATCCAATAGACTTTTTATATGAACTACTATGCATTATATATTTTTCTCTCATATACTATAATTTGAAAAGTTAAATACAGAATTTTCTTTTGTCTTTGTTTAAGCCATTAAGTAGAATACTGGAAGAGATGGATCGTATGGCATTTCTCTAGAGGTCTCTTTTCTGACTGACATAGCTATTAAGGAACATTTTCCAGCAATACTATTCATTCTAATGGTACTTTATCTCCAACAGTTACTTCAGTGACACCTCATTACTTGACATATAGGATAAAATCCAAACTCAACAGTTTGATTTCTAAGGTCCTGAATATAATCTTTATTTTTAAATTTTGTTTCCACTACTTTCCAGCATGAACTCCTCAGTATGGTCTTTGTATCTTAATCACTTTTCCTACTCGAACCATTGTACAAGTTACAATCCCTATTCCATCTCTGTATTATGTACCTGTTTAAAGTTTTATTTTCTCTGCATCTATTAACAGGCCTGTTTTCTGTGTGGAAGACAATACAATGGTAAAGGCACAGAATTTAAAATTAGAGCAAGATTAAAATCCTAGTTTCATCATTTATGAGCTGTGCATCCCTGCATAAATCATTAATCTCACTGAAACTCAGTTTCCTTATCTGTAAAACAGGGATAATAATACCCATACCTTGTTGTGAGGATTAAATGAAAACTATGTGTAATTAGCTGAGCTCCTGGTATATAAATAGGAGGTATGTGAATATCTGATGATTAAATTAATAACGGTAGGAGGAGCATGTGTTTGTTATTATACAACAAGGACCAATGGGTGGAAATTAAAAGAACAGAAATTTTGACTAAATACAACAAAGAGCTCTTCTAATACTTAGAGCACTTTGAGTCTAACAAGGAAACCAATTAGCTTGAAAATTTGAAATTTCCTATTACTGGAAGTGTTCACGTAGGAGTTGAATGACCACCTCCGGTGATGACATGAGAAGGAATCCTTGCAATGAGTAGGAGATTCAGTCTGATTCTACAATGAATGTCATGTTCTAGGAATGCCGGGCTGGCAGAATGTGTGTAATAGGGAAGCAGCGTGAGGCACAACATCGAAGAGACTATGCAGACAGTAGAGGCAAGAGGTCACAAGGGCCCCAACTAGCTTGGAGAACATCTAAGAGAATATGCAGACGGTGGAGGCAGTCGCAATGGACAGGGACAAACAAGGAACTTTATAAAAGAATCCATGGGAACTAGTGACTGGACAGGAGAAAACAGAATAAGAAAGATATCAAAACCAGGTTCCCAGCCTGGGACAGAATCAGCAAGGCTAGTTTGGGGGAAAATCCAAGTTAAGAGTTATCACTTAGAAGCTATCCAAATAGTACAGAGTTGTACTATTTAATAAGTTGTGTGGCATGAAACATCATTCTGTGAAAGAAGGGAAGGAAAGGGGAAAGGGGAAAGGGGAAAGGAAGGGGAAAGGGAAGGAGGAAGGAAAAGGAGAAAGAGGGAAGAGAAGGGGGAAGGGAAGCAGTAACAGTTCCAAAAGCTAAAATTATTTATCTAATGGTTCTCTGCTTACAAGGGCATAGATACCAATCTTTCTTTCAAAGGCCTAATCTTTCTTATTTAGAAGAAAAGTTTTAATACTTTATTTTAATATTTATTTATTTTTTAGAGGTAAGGGTCTTGCTACATTGCCCAGGCTGGAGTACAGTGGCTATTCACAAGTGCAATCATGGTGCACTGCAGCCTCAAACTCCTGGCTTCAAGCAATTCTCCTCCCTCAGCCTCCTGAGTGGCTGGGGACTACAGGAACACACCATTGTGTGTAGCCCTGATATTTATTTTAATACTTATTTTAATATTTAAATTTAAAATTTAATGTTTTAAGCAAGAATGTCCTTAGGTACCCTCAGATTTTTTAAAGAGGATAAAATGTGGTACCACACTAATAATGAGGAAACCTCATCCATTACTTTATTAACAACATTAAAAACATTTTAGGCGTCACATACACATTAGCCTTGACGTTAAACCCCTTTCTTCCTATGTCTAACCTCTAACTGCTTGATCAGACTGGCTTCTTGGGCTTTCAGTCTTTCCTTTTGCCTTTTTTTCTGTTCCTTCTTCAACTGGTTCACAACTGATTTTCTTTTCCGCAATTCATCCTTCAGAGCTCTGATCCTACCTTCAATGTCACTCTGGTCAGAAGTAGTTTCTGAAAGAGATACAAAATCTGTTATTTATAATTTTGACTTAAGCATAAAGTTAACTTAGTAACTACTAATAAAAAGCTATAATGTAATTTTCCATTTAAATAAAGCCAATCCAATGATTAAAACGATAAAATATGAACTTCTGAAAAAAATTTATTACAAAATACATCCCTACTTTTCTATAATTCTCCCCCACACACTATTTTTGGCTTGATTCCTCCTATTTATTTTCACTTTCTAATTGTACTACTTGAAATTATAAATAAATCTGGACATATGCTGTCTTGGTAAGACATGCAACTGGAATTTAAGAAATGTTTAGACTGATGAAATTTGGATATTCTGCAAGAAACTACTTCTGGTAACAAGATAATCATATTTAACTGTCTCTGCCCTTAGTTGTTAATACATAATTTAATAGTTTTTAAGTCATATTAAAATCTAACGAGTTATATCACGTCAAATTGCTCATGATTCATTAGCTGATGGTTTAATATCACATTAAAAAGACAGAAATTATTAAAACAAAACTCTGCTATAATCTTTGTCTGAAAGCTCTCAAAATATTTTAAAATAACTGAAATGAAGCTAAATATTTTCTCTCCAACAGTTCACATACACAAGACGTCTACTCATAGCAACATTACGAAAAAGATATTTCACTACAATGTGTCACACACATACTATGAAAACAAATAGGTATCATTTAAAGATACTGCTTATTTCATTACATATGGAAATTACATGGTATAGAAATTACTGTTCCTCACACCTCCCTCAACCACACAATGGTGTCATTGCCATACACTAATGTTGAATGAGACATTTAATAATCTTACAAAAGAAATAATATCATACACAAATCTTAAGACTCAGATTTAACATTACATCATAAGCCAGGATTTTATCAATTATTTCAGGTTAAATTTATTAAGAGCTAGTTATGGAAGTTATTTAAATGCAAAAAGATTACTGTCTCTTTAATAGTGTGGTATATGTATCTGAATAAGGAATAATAAAATCTGAGTTCCTGTCACTTCTATGACACTGAGTTAAGACATACTAGGAAAGTTAGGCTTGTTTTATATTAGCAGTGGCATCATACCGAGCCCTTAGCATAGGCAAAGCTCAATATTTATTTACGTGCTTCCAAAATTACTATTTTGATAAGATTTTCTAGATCACTACATTCTCACAGGCTTAGTTTCAATGTTGCCCCTAAAATAACTATTTTAAATTAATATTTTAAAAAAGTGTATATGCTGGCAATGGTTTTCTACTAAAAATATCTTTACCATCTATGGTTGATGATTTAATAGAAGCTGATGAAAAACCTGGAGTTTTTAGATAAAAGACCTTGGAAAATGTTTATGTTTTTAAGTACTAAAGGAACCAAATGTGGGCCTGGTGCACTGGCTCATGCCAGTACTTTGGGAGGCCGAGGTTGGCAGACTGCTTGAGGTCAGGAGTTTGAGACCACCCTGGGCAGCATGGCGAAACCCCATCTCTACAAAAAATAAAAAAATGAGCCACGTGTGACAGCATGCACCTGTAGTCCCAGCTACTTAGAAAGCTGAGGTGGGAGAATCATTTAAGCCCAGGAGGCAGAGATTGCAGTGAGCTGAGAACACGCCACTGCATTCTAGCTTGGGTGACAGGGCTAGAAGCTGTCTCAAAACAAAATAACCTAGAATATCCTGATTTTTAAAAATTAGTTTCTGA
The DNA here is from genome assembly GCA_963574225.1 of Lagothrix lagotricha. NCBI lineage: Eukaryota > Metazoa > Chordata > Mammalia > Primates > Atelidae > Lagothrix > Lagothrix lagotricha. The sequence goes on along the minus strand of CAUYNB010078998.1, from coordinate 69,052 downwards.
TTATTTGATACACACTGATTATATTAGTTTGGTTGATAAACTCTCCATCACTTAAGTAAAGGTATTATAACTCCACTACATTAATATCTACCACTTCCACAAATACTGAATATAAATGATGTCATCTTGCATAGGTAGTGAATCTGTAGTTTAGAAACCTCAGAGCTACTTTTCTAAAACTATTCATTCTTACTTAAATAAGCTCCACCAATAAAGCAGTATCTTACAAATGTTATCATTAATCCTTGGTGCATAACTCACGCAAGGATGGTTGAAACATTATTCCACTGCTAACAAATGAAAAAGATAATCTAGTATTGGCAAAGAAACTTGAAGAAAGTCACCAGTAAGTAACAGATCCAGGATAAGAACCCATGTTTCCAAGTATTCAAGTTTATGTCTACTGACATGTTATTCTCCTGGAAGTAATTTTTTACCAACATACATAAAAGCAAATATATAAAAACATTAATAACTTTCCACAGAGGAATATGAGACATTCTTCAACTGTTCTCAGTGATTCTATTCCTAAGAATTTATTCCATAGTCAAATATACAAAAAGAGTTTTCATCATATATATGATAAACACACATATAAATGATATGTGATATCACACACAGGCATAGAGTTATGTACCACATATGACAGTCTGGTCAATGACAGACTACATAGCAGACTACATATATATGATAGTGGTCCCAAGATTATAATATTATATTTGTACTACATCTTTTCTATGTTTAGATATACAAATACTTAAATTCCCTACAGTCGTCAGTGTAGTAATACTGTACAGGTATTACAGCCCAGGAACAAGAGGCTATAGCATATGGTCTGAGAGTGCAGTAAGGATCCACAATCTAGGTTTATCATTCTATGAAGTTTACACAATGATGAAACTGCTTAATGACACATTTCTCAGAGCATAGCCTGGATATTAAGTGATATATGACTTGCATATATACATCTGTGTAAATATTTACATAAAGATATTTATTATGTCATTTGCAATTGTGAAATATTTGAGAAAATCTAAATGACCATCACTAAGGAAATAGTTAAACACATTATGGCACATCTACTCTTTGAAATATTATATAGTTAACTCAAAGAAGAAAGGAGAGCTATAAATATGGGTGTGGAAATATTCCATGATTTACAATTGTCTGGCACATGGAAAACAAAAGGGTATAGCACAGGATCAATGACAAAAACAAACAAACAAAAAAACATTTTTCATGTTTTCTTTACTAAATATCTATTCTCAAAACTAAAACTGAGTCCAAAAAGCAATACACTGGGAAGGGTGCAGTGGCTCACACCTGTAATCCCAGCACTTTAGGAGGCCTAGATGGGCAGACTACCTGAGGTCAGAAGTTTGAAACCAGCCTGGCCAACATGGTGAAACCCGTCTCTACTAAAAAAAAAAAAAATTCAAAAATTAGCTAGGTGTGGTGGTGGGCACCTGTAATCCCAGCTTCTCGAGAGGCTGAGGCAGAAGAATCATTTGACCCTGGGAAATGGAGGTTGCAGTGAGCCAAGATTGCACCACTGCACTCCAGCCTGGGTAACAGAGTCAGACTCTGTTTCAGGAAAAAAAAAAAAAAAAAAAAGCAATACACTGAATATGTTTAACTCAATATATTTAACATGGCAATACTCGATATGATATTAATCTTCCTCACAATCTTACATAAACCCACCACTGTCTGTCTACATATGCTTCTTAAGGTCAACAAACTCCTTGAACCCTTTTAGAGTAGAGGCTGTTCAAATACAACACAAATACAAACTCCTCAGGATTAGTCTTACCTGACTGTGTCATAGATAATGACTCATCTGACCAACTGTAACAGTGCTGATGGGACTTGATAGGCAGGCGACATTGTCCTCCAGTCCTATGACTTCCTTTGCTAGACTCCTGCTTTGACACAGATGTACAGCTTTTGGGAAGTGACTGTTCAAACAGAAAACCAAATGAGAACTATTTTGTGATGTAATTATAAAATTCTATTTAAAATTTGAGATACTAGCCATTTAAAGGTAATATTTACGAAGAATTTAAAATAATTGTTGGACATAAGTGAAAAAAGTTTACAAATTATTCAACCTGGGAAAGCTGGTTTTTTTTAAATGGTTGCAAATTATATAAAAGATAAGACCTCAATTTTTTTGAAGACAAATTATAAAAAAGCATGCTTTTAACAAGGTTTACAATAAATTAGAAGTGATTATCATGTCAGTGATATTTACTTCCACATTCTTTTAATTTAAAAAATACAAAGTATGTACTACTTTTATGGAAAGGAGAACGGGAGAGAGGAAGGGAAGAAGAAAATAGAGCATAAGAAGTTTGCCCACAAGAGAACAACAGACAAAATTTCTACCATAACATCAGGTGGAAGTGAGATGCCTGATTTGATTCCTAGCTACTATCACTTCCTATCTCTGTGACTTTGGGTAAGTTTCCTCTCTTGGGGATTAGAACAATATCTACTTTATAGGATTCTTGTGAGGGTTAAATGAGATAATCCATGTAAGGCATTTGGTAAACACTTGGTAAGTAAACACTCAATAAATATTAGCTTTTGTTATAAAAACCACTTTAGGACATACTAGTTTAGACTTCCTTGATATATTTTCTTGTGAAAAAAGCTCTAATTTTTAATAGTCAATCAGTTCTTGGCTATTCTGAGCCGCATCAATAATGATGCTACGTAGAATCTAATCAATTTATAAGAACTAATAAACTTGTAAGATTGTTTAAATGCAGTTTGGTTGTAAATGCCAAGAAGGTAGAAATTTACAGAATAATAGATAATGCTACAAGTAAATTATCTATACAAGCCTAATATTATCATATAATAAATAAGAAATCACTAACATGATAATTATTAAAAGCCTTTAATAACCTAAAAATGCTGATTTCAAGTATGTACACAAGGACACTGGAATATTTTTTAACATAATATTAAATAGGATCTTCACTGAATAAAAAATGTTTTTCTTCTAGATCTTCTAGGTGCTGTAACATATATGAATCTGATTGACTTTTCAACAGGGGAAATGAAATTAATTCTTTCCATCCACAATAAGAATCGAAGACTCTAACAAAGGATATTCCATTCTGAATTTGGGTAGATTTTAAAAAAAAAAAAACATAAAGAGGCTTTAACAATGTCTGTGTATACTTTAGTATACCACAGTATACTAAATATTTAATATTGTTTTGCTAATTATTTGCTATATTTAACAAAACAGTTAAGTTTCCATCTTGAGTTTTTACCAGCTAGTTTTATTCTATAAAGTACACAGTTAAGGACAATGTAGAAAATCTTCTTAGCCCAATAATGGCCATTATTTTAATTTAAAATCAATAACTATTTCAGACCTGCCTTTAAGAGATTAAACCATTATTTTTATTCTATGAGTTATACAGAAGTTATTAATTCAGTTACAATAAAGGTACTCTTGCATTTTAAGATCTTACTGTTTTTGTTATGTGAAAAAACAAATTTCAGAAAGAACCTGTGTTGTTCCTACAAATTGTTTTTCATACTTTAGAAGTTCCTATTCCCTCAATATGAACAGACTTGACAGCATATGATTTTATAACCTCCATTAATGCCATCACTCATACATTTGTAAATCTACAGAAGTAAATGAAAAGCTTTATTTCTATGCAAATGTTATATCCTGTATGTTACAAGTATGGTGATAGTTAATACTGTCATTAATAGCAATAATATAACTGTTAATAATATAACTTTCAGGCAGTTTTTTTCTAGAGAATCTTTAAGATATAAATATACGTTAACTTACATGTTTACTAGGAGAGGTAGAAGATTCTAGTTCCTGTGAACAAACCATTTCCTCAGTTAGTATACTGAGATCTGGACTCCCTGGCTGCTCCTGTCGTATAGACTCAGATGGTACATATTCAACAGCAGGGCTGCCTAATTCTTCTGGAACGGAGCTTTCACTGTTTAGATGAGAGTACAGAGGTACTGGAGATTCCCCTTCACTTGCTATTTCTATTAAGAGAGAGTGAAAACAAGAAAAAAATATACAATCTTGGTCAATGGGAAAATTACACTGATAAACATTGTTTTTAGCATATTATTACTCATTGCATTTATTTATTATTGTTATTACTACTTTTTGAAATGGAGTTTCACTCTTGATGCCCAGGTTGAAGTGCAATGACACCATCTTGTTTCACTGCAAACTCTGCCTCCCAGGTTCAAGCAGTTCTCCTGCCTCAGCCTCCCAAGTAGCTGAGATTACAGGTTTGTGCTACTATGTCCAGCTAATTTTGTATTTTCAGTAGAGAAGGTGGTTTCACCATGTTAGTCAGGCTGGTATCGAACTCCTGACCTCAAGTGATCCACCTGCCTTGGCCTCCTAAAGTGCTGGGATTAAAGGCATGATGAGCCACCGTGCCTGGCCTACTCACTGCATTTAGATAGAATTTCTTTATCATATCACTTAACATTTACTATAAAGTCTGTTTAGTCTAATTAAGAATTTCGGTTGATGCCAACTGAGAGAAGATATCTACTATCCATAATCAGCAATGATAGTAACTTACCATTTCAGTGTTTGTGGGGTGCAGAGCAGTTTCAACTCATAGATATTCCTTTAGGAGTAGAAATTGGTCCAACTACTTTTTGTATTTTTTTTTTTGAGATGGGCGTCTTATTCTGTCATCCAGGGTGGAAAGCAGTGGTGTGATTAGCGCTCGCCATAGCCTTGACCTTCCCAAGCTCAGGTGATTCTCCCACCTCAGTTTTCGTAATTTTAGTAAAGATGAGGTTTCACCATTTTGCTTGGGCTGGTATCGAACTCCTGGACTCAAGTGATTTGCCCATCTCGGCCTCCCAAAGTGCTAGGATTACAGATGTGAGCCACCGTGCTGGCCTGGTCCAAGTACTTTGGTACTACTTGGAAAGGATGAAAACACATATTCTAGCCATTCCAACCCTAGGTATACATTCTATAGAAATCCTACCTGTATGTAGCAGGAGACATGTACATGTTCATTGGCAGGATTGTTGTAATAGTAATTGGAAAAAACACAAAAGTCTATTGATAGCAAAATAAATAAACTGGTATATTTATACAATGAAATGGTGCACAGCACTAAAAAGGAATGAACTAGACTACATGTACTGATGGAGATGAAGATACTATGCATTTTATTTAGCACTTTCAAAATTTAATGCACTGTCCTGCTTTGGGAATTTCCTATTATAGCTTCTGCTCTTTCTAAGAAAACAGAAAGATGTTTGACACTAAACAAAATTTTGGCACATATTCTTGCATAATCTTACAAATGTACATGGCTTGCTTTCTTTGCCTCTACAGGTAACATGCCTCAAAAGGAGGTTATAATATCAAGCTTTGAGTAAGTACTGGAAATGTTTAATGTACTCAGATTTTAAAATGTCACTTAAATATTTTGTCTGTAATTATCTCCTTCTAGACCTGAAATCTGTAAGTTTATTTAACATAAGAAATATCTATGCCCCCAAATAATGTTTTACTTCAATAAATAACAGTGATATGACATTCCAAAGCATTTAATCCAAAATTTGAAAGGTATATTTTTACTGTGTATGTGTGGCATAACAGAAATGGTTGAATGAATGAATGAAAAAATTCTAAAAATCATCAAGGATATTTATCTATGAAAGATAGAATGTGGGCCACCATTGTGGGCCAGCCAAGCATGGTGGCTCATGCTTGTAATCCCAGCACCCTGGGAAGCCGAGGTGGGCATAAGGTTAGGACGTCGAGACCAGCCGGACCAACGTGGTGAAACCTCGTCTCTACTGAAATTACAAAAAAAATAAAAATTAGTTGGGTGTGGTGGAACGTGCCTGTAATCCCAGCTACTGGAGAGGCTGAGGCAGGAGAATCGCTTGAACCCTGGAGGCAGAGGTTGCAGTGAGCCAAGATCATGCCACTGCACTTCAGCATGGGCAACAGAGCAAGCCTCTGTCTCTCAAAAAAAAAAGAATGTGGGCCAAGTGCAGTGACAGGTGATCACCTGAGCTCAGGAAGTCAAGACTAGCTTGGGTAACATGGAGAAACCCTGTCTCTACTAAAAAAAAAAAAAAAAAAAAAAATTTAGCCGGCCATGGTGGTGCATGCCTATAGTCCCAGCTACTCGGGAGGCTGAGGCACAAGAACTTGAGCCTGGGAGGTAGAGGTTGCAGTGAGCTGAGATCGTGCCACTGCACTCTAGCCTGGGCAACAGAGCAAGAATCTGTCTCAAAACAAAACAAAACAAAAAAAAGGAACTTTGAAAAGTGTTTAGAAAATGTTTTAATTTTTAGGTAGTAGAGAATAGAACCCTTATATTTCTGCTTTATAGCCCTCAATCGAGATACTTTATTTTATAATTGTAAGTCACCTCATCAAAAGAGAAACTCAACTATAAAAACTATAAAGAATAAAATGAAAGTCACCTTTACTACTACCTCCTGGGAGATAACCACCAAGGATTCTCTCATCAGATGTCTCTTTGGAAGACTTCATTTTTTCCTTTTCCCATATTTCAAAAATTGTAACAGTTTTTTAAAAAAAACTTCAAATATTAGAGAAGGATGTAAAGTGACTACTTCACACACCCATCCCCAACCACTTTCGCTTACCCAATTGCCACATCTCAAAGGTAAACCAGTGGTGGGTAAGTTTGGTTGGCACACGTGTGTCTTTCAAGATCTTTTCCTATACTCCGACTTCTTAAAAATTAATTTTGAAAAATTGTGGCAAAATACACATAAAATTTACCATCTTAACCAAATATACAGTTCAGTGACATTAAGTACATTCACACTGTTGTGCAACCACCACCACTATCCATCTCCAGAACTTTTTCTTCCAAAACTGAAACTCTATACCCATTAAACAAATTCCCATCCTCCCTCACCCCAGCCCCTGACAATCACCACTCTATTTTCTGCCTCTATGAATCTGACTACTCTAGGTACCTCATGTAAGAATCATACCGTATTTGTTCTTTTGAAACTGGTTTATTTTACTAAGCATAATGTCTTCAAGTTTCATAAATGCAGTTTGTGTCAGAATTTCCTTCTTTTTTATGGCCAAATTATATTCCTTTGTTCATACTTCCCACATTTTGCTTATCCATCTATTGATGGATACTTGGATGGCTTTTACCCTTTGGCTACTGTGAATAATGCTGTTACAACCATGCATGTACAAATACATCTTTGAGATCTTGCTTTCGATTCTTTTGGATATATACCCAGAAGCGGAACTACTGAATCACATGTTAATTCTATTTTTAACTTTTTTGAGGAACTGCCACACTGTTTCATAGAAACTGCAACCATTTTACATTTCCAACAGGAGTGCACAAGGGTATCAATTTCTCCACATCCTCACCAACATTCTTTATCTTCTGTTTTTTGATAACAGCTATTTTAATTGCTGTGAGGTGGTACCTCATTGTATCCCTGATTTTTGAAGACAGAGTTACATGTCAATAAAAATCTGGCAAAATTTGGACATTTGTAAAGAAATATAAACAGTATCAGCCAATCTTCAGCTTTCTTTTGAAATATATTCCATATAATAGGGTGACATAAAACAAAATGGAGAAACATCAAAACTTTGTAAAATATATAATCTGCACGCACTGTCCAATACAGTACCAATAGCTACATGTGGCTACTTGAATATCAATTAAATTTAAAATTTCAGTTCCTTAGTTGTACTGCCAAATTTAAAGTGCTTAATAATCACATGTAGCTAGTGGCTCCAAAATCCAAAAAAATCTGAAATCTGAAACACATCTGGTCCCAAGCATTCTGGATAAGGGATATCCAACCTGTATCTCTTTGTGGTTTTCATGCCTGATTACTAAAGAAGTTGAGCTTTTCATAAACCCTTGACCATGCTTAGTGACTATTTGGAGTTCCTCATTGTGAGTGTCTGCTCTTCTGTCTAATTTTTATGTGGTTTTCATTTTATTATTGATTCACAGGAGTTATTTATATATTCTTGATACTAAAACTTTTTCAGTCATATGGGTAGTAAAATCTTATTTTGTATTTTTTATTTTATGACAAAAAACAGAAATTCTTAATTTACTGAAGTCAAATGTATCAATTTTTTACTTTATAGTTTTTGCTTTGTATAACATGTTAAATCCTTATTTCCCCTTGATGTCATAAATACATTCTCTTATATTCTAAAAGTTTCATAGTTTTAATTTTCTCACTTAACCCTTTATTTCCTTCTTGGAACAGATCTTTTATATTGTCAGGTAGGAATCCAACTTCATTTTTGCCTCCCGCAAACAGGAGAGTCAGCTTCCACAGATGCACAGATCGGGTTATCTGCTTCGCAGTCTATTTGTCTCTTTCTGTGCAAATGTAATATTTTAATCACTACAACTTAGAAGTCTTGATATATGGTAAAGTAAGATTCTGCATTTTGTGGTTCTTATTTAGTAGTGTTGTTACTTTTTAGTCCTTTGTTCTTTTGTATAATTTTTTTTTTTTTTTTGAGACGGAGTTTCATTTTGTCACGAAGGCTGGAGTGCAGTGGCATGATCTCGGCTCACTGCAACCTCTGCCTCCTGGGTTCAAGCGATTCTCCTAGCCTCCCGAGTAGCTGGGATTACAGGCATGTGCCACCACATCTGGCTAGTTTTTGTATTTTTAGTAGATATAGGGTTTCACTATGTTGGCCAGGCTAGTCTGGAACTCCTGACCTCAGGTGATCCACCTGCCTTGGCTTCCCAAAGTGCTGGGATTACCAGTGTGAGCCACTGTGCCCGGCCTCATAAATTTTTTAATGAGCTTGTCAAAGATTTCCTACAAAGAAACCTTACTTGGTTTCTCATGTAAATAGTCTTGAATCTATAGATTAATTTAAGGAGAATTAGTACCTTATGACAGTGAATCTGTGAATATGGAATAATGTTCTATTTATTTTGTCTTTCTTTTATTTACTTTTTGAGACAGGGTCTTGCTTTGTCACCCAGGCTAGAGTGCAGTGGCATGAACAAGGCTCACTGCAGCCTTGACCTCCCAGGCACAAGCAATCCTCCTGCCTCTGTCCCCTAAGTAGCTGGGACTACGGGCATGTGTCACCATGCCTGGCTAATTTTTTTTGTATTTTTTGTAGAGACAGTGTTTGGTCATGTTGCCCAGGTTTGTTGTGAATGCTTGAGCTCAAGAGATCTGCCTGCCTCGGCCTCCCAAAGTGTTGGGATTATAGGTGTGAGCCACTGGACCCGGGCTATTTTGGTCTTCTTTAATGTCTCCTAATAAAATTCTAAATTTTTCTATATAAGATCTTGTACACTTTTTGTTAAATTTATTCCCAGGTGCTTCATTTTTTTTGTTTCTATTATAGTTTATTTCTATTTGTTTCTTTTTTTTAAAATTAGATTTTTCTAATCAATTTTTGCTGATCTATAGACATGCAGTTGAGTTTTGTATATGAATTTTATAACCAGAAATCTTGCTAAGCTCACTTATTAATTCTAATAATAAACATGTAAATTCTGGATTATCTATGTGTATAGCTTTATTAACTGTAAATAATGAGAATTTTGCTTCTTCTCACTCTGTTTAGCTTTTAATTCTTTTTCTAGCCTTAAATGTATATGTAGGACCTGTACACAGTGCTTCAGAGCTAAAAATAAGCCTCCTTGTCTTATTTCCAAATACAAAGGAACTTTCTATGTTTTATCATTAAGGATGGTATCTGTCATAGGTTTGGTTTTTGTTGTTGTTGTTGTTAATATCCTTTATTGGGTAAAGAAAGTTCCTTTCTATGGCTACTTTAATGTGAAGTTTATTTATTTTATCACAAATGCTTTTTCTTTTTATTTATTTATTTATTTTTATTTTATTTTATTTTATTTTTTAAGATAGGGTTTCACCATGATGGCCAGGCTGGTCATGAACTCCTGACCTCAGGGGATCCACCCACCTCAGCCTCCCAAAGTGCTAGGATTACAGGCGTAAGCCACCGCGCCCGGCCATTTATTTATTTTTTTGAGACAGGGTCTCACTCTGTCACCCAGGAATACAGTGGTACCATCTCAGCTCACTGTAACCTCTGCCTCCTGGGCTCAAGTGATTCTCATGTCTCAGCGTCGACCACAGGCATGCACCACCATGCCCAGCTAATTTTTTGTACTTCTGGTAGAGACAGGGTTCCACTATATTGCCCAGGCTGGTCTAGAACTCCTGGATTCAAGTGATCCGCCCACCTCGGCCTCTCAAAGTGTTGGGATTACAGGTGTGAGCCAACAGATGCTTCTGAATCCATTGAGATGATCAATTTTTCTCCTTTAATCTGTTTAAGGTAATCCACCACAATATCAACTTTTTAACGTGTGCTAATCCCACTCTGTCATTAAGATTAGGATTTGTATATATAGTTGAACTTGGTGTGCTAATATATAATTCAGGATAGGTAAAACTGGCCTTTGCTTTTCTGATACTGTCTTTTTATTGACACAGTATCAAGCTTATATACTAGCCTCATAAGATTAGTTGAGAAATGTCTATTTTTCTATTCTCTGAAAAAGTAAAGAATTATAATACTAGTTTATCTCCCCCTTTAAAGTCTTATATACTGGTAAATATAAAGGAGGTCAATGTAAAAAGATGCTTAGCTACTGGGGTACAATTCCTCTACTGGTGGAAGAATCAGGAGGGTTCTCTTACCTTACTGAGTAAGCTTTGGTTAGTTGTAGTTTTTAGAAAAATTTAGCCATTTCTTGTAAGTTTTCAAGTTTATATTGGAATAAAGGTGTTATAGTATTTTTTTATCTTTCTAATTTTTCTAGCATTTGTGGTTATATCATCTTTCTCATTATTTGCATCACCTTAATCATTTTCATTTTAATTATAATTTTTTTTAGAGAGAGGTCTCACTCTGTCACCCAGGCTGGAGCACAGTGGGGGTGATCATAGCTCTCCATAACCTTGACCTCCTGGGCTCAAGCAAGCTTCTCTCCTCAGTAGCTAGGAATACAGGCATGCACTACCACGCCCAGCTACTTTTTAAATTTTTTGCAGAATCGAGGTCTGCTATGTCACCCAAGCTAATCTTGAACGCCTGGCCTCACGCTATCCTCCGGCCTTGGTCTTCCAAAGTGCTGAGATTATAGGTGTGAGCCACTGAGCCCAGCCTCTCATTTTTAAAAGTCATGAAATAAATCTTTCGATTGTGTTAGGCTTTAGTTTTCAGTCTGAACACAGTCAGTATTTATTACCTTTCTGTTCTGTTCTCTGGTCCTCCAGTTCTTTCTTAGGAGTTTTGGGTTTTATTAATTCTTTGTCCCAGGCAGCCAAAGCTTGTTTTTCCATTTGACGGATTTCTGCTTCTTCTGCATCCAATCGTCGCTTCCACTCTAGGAGCTCCTCTGCATGTTGTCGCCGTTGCATTAATTTTTGCTCTCGCTTTGTCAGAAACCTATGGTCATACCACGAAGAACAGTTTGAGAGAACAAACCAATAGAGATCACTTTGAGAGCTCTATCACTCACCACCTTATTAACAAGTTGTGCAAAAGTAGAGCATTCATACTACTCTTCTCTCTGAAAAAAGCTTGAGATAACAGAAGCTTGCATGAGTCAACTTATTCAGAAAATGACGGAATTTATGTTTTACTCATAATGGTTTGTAAAGTTAGCAAAGGAAAAACAGTATATTCAGAAAAAAAACCTTCAGAACATCTAGACAACCATAATTGATAATGTTCATACATATATATTCATTTTTTGTAGGTTATTCTTTTCCGTAACAGAAGATGTAAGGAATTTATTCTGAAGGCTCAGACCAGAAAACACACAAAACCCAAAATAACAAATACCAAAAACAACAATAAAAAACAAGCCCCAAAGCCCCAAAACAAGCAAGCAAACAAAAAACATGTTCATGTCCCTTTTTCACTTTTATTTTAAATTTCTGACTGGCTTTGCTTCAGGTTTAATGGGTTTTGTTTCTTCTATTACCTAAGAGATGCAATGTCAAGTGGTAAATCTTTTTTCATGGAGAGAACATTGAGCACCACAGTCCAGTGTTTAATGCATGTAAACATAACTATGTATTTACTTGAGTAAAGGAATGCATCAAATTCTGAATTTAACCTGATTTCTGCACTTAAATAGCCAATGATATCTTAGGCCCAAAGGGTTAGAAGAAATTACTGAGTTAGGAAAAATTACTTAGTTTAGAGGCTACTAATAAACCATCTTCAACTGTAGATGCCACAACTAAATAAAATGTGAGCTGCTCACATTACTGGTGTTATATCTATAGTGGTAGCTAACCAACAAACATGCGTTCATGTATCGCACAAAGACTAAAAAGCACAAGAACTGTCACTAATTCTTGAGCAATGATCATGAGCAATCATCAAATTAATGTGGAAACAAAAGGTAAAATTTATGGGACATTTGACAAGAGGCCTCCAGGCTATTTAAAAAAAAGAGAGAGAGAAAGCAAATAAAACAAACAAAAAGAACAGAGCATGCTCTATCAAAGAGTGCACTGAAAAAGGTGCAAAGTTACCTGACCAACTGGTTGTAGATATACAGCTGGAATTTGGGATGAAGGTTGGGAAAACAGACACTGAGAGAGGCCCAGTGATGAGACGTAAAGACAGAGAAGAAGTAGTGAACAGGAGAGCAGTGTCTACAAAATAAGGAGGAAGATTTTAAACCAAGAGATCAAGAGGCAGAAAGAATGAGAAAGGGAAAGCATAAGAGCTGAGTGAAGAACTTTTAATATGCTTCCTGAAGAACATTATAAGCGACTCAGTTAAAGCAGGCATTACACTCTCTGTGACATTTAAAAAAGTGTACTTTTATAGATCTTACCAATGATTTCTGAATAAACATGTCTTTCTTCTCAAATGTTGTTCAACCACCATCTATATTTTCAGTTAAATTTACTTATTTGTGAGTAAAGTAAGTACACGGTGGGACTAAATTAGTTTTCAATTAAGCTTTAACAGATAGTGTAACAATTACGGCCATGAACCTAGTATATCAGCAACTCTACATACATACGTAATCCTGAGCAAGTGATTTTTTAAATCTGTACCTTGTCATGTATTTTAAGTTTGAAGTTAAATTTAAAAAGTACTACATTTGTCTTACTTAACCTTACCATCACAATCTAGCTTGAAAATAATATAATTTAGTAAACTGATTTACACAAAAATACCCTGTTCACCTCTACAATACAAAACTTACTGCTAACAGGACTTACTGGAGGCATCTTGCTTTGTAACTAACAAAGGCCCACTTAATTAATAATATTGAAATACAATACCCATTCTATAAGATATCAGGATGCATAATTAATAAAGTGAGCTAGTCCCAATAAACACTGTCAGTTGAAAAAAAAACTGCTATGGACAGCTTACTCCTAAGGTTAAAGGTAAGAAGAACATTCCATTTTACAGTTATCAAAGCAGGAAAAAAAAACCCAAATCTTCTTCTTTTGTAACAGTAAATAGGGCTGTGTGTGTGTGTGTGTGTGTGTCTATAAAAAGTCCAGTAATAACTTTGGAAAGGTTAATCCTCTTTGACAGAGCATGCTCCTGTTCACACGCACACAACAATAACTTGCAGATCAAGGCAACATTTTTTGCCTTGGAAGGGCAAGGAGTAATATCAGTATGTCATAGAAGTGAGAAAATCTAGGTATAAATCCAGCCATTCATTTGTATTTTTAAAATTATGCATAATCTTGCCTACATGTATTTGTAAATAACAGACCATTTTAATGTCCGTTTCCCCACATATCACTTATAACTTAGTATTTCATTTCCCCTTCACTTACACACACACATACACACACGCAAAAACACACACATTCACATCTGGATTTCCTTGATTTTCTGCACTGAAGTTCAAGGAAAAACATTTTTGCCAGATTTCAAATTAAGACATTGCAATCTTCCTTGCCATTCTTTATGAATGTAAAATAAACTTATTTTGATGCCAATTATCAAAATATTATGCAAAACAAAGGCACTTGGCAAAAGGCTCAAAAAATCTATTCATAATATTCAAATATCACCCACCCTCTTAAGTGTATAACTGCTAAATGCATGCATGACCTAGTACAAAAAGTAAAATAATATTGGAACATGTGAAATAAACTTTAAAAATACACAATTTAAATTTTTTGTCTAGCCCAACATAGAAAACAATAATTTTCCTCTATTAAAGATTAAGCATATTCAAAAGCTCTAGTTTAGGAATGAGAAACAAAGTAACTAATAGAAAACGAAAATAAAATAGTTCAAAAAACAGTGTAAGAAAAGTTTAAAATTACAATTTCTTTCCAGAAACATGTTCCTTATTAAATATAAACACATTCTATAAAAAGTGCCCTTTAATTAAATATAAACACATTCTTATAAAAAGTGCCCTTTAGAAGTTCAATAAAGTTGAGACAAAAGAGCATTACTTCAAAATAGAATTAATAATCCTTCAAGATGCTACACAGGAAAGAAAAAAAAATTGCGAATGATGGAGACATAAATGCCTACTAATATAAAATGCTTTTGATTGATGTCAAGGCATTCCCCCAACAAGTCCTCTGATGGTAACAGAACACTGGACAAGAAAAAGATATACAACAGATTTAGTCTAGTATGGAAATCATTATGTTTCTAAAATGTTTGAACTTAAGGAATTAATGAGTATTTAATTCACCTCCTTTTTTTCTGAGACAGTGTCTTGCTCTGTTGCCCAGGCTGGAGTGCAGTGGCGCCATCTCAGCTCACTGCAACTTCTGCCTCCCAGGTTCAGTGATTCTCCTGCCTCAGTCTCTAGGGTAGCTGGGATTACAGGCACCTGCCACCATGCCCAGCTAATTTTTGTATTTATTTTTTGAGTAGAGACAGGGTTTCACCATGTTGGCCAGGTTGGTCTTGAACTCCTGACCTCAGGTGATCCGCCTTGGGCTCCCAAAGTCCTGGGATTACAGGCTTGAGCCACGTGCCCAACTTAATTCACTTTTTATTTTCATATTTTTAAGATGGAGTTTCCCTCTTGTTGCCCAGGCTGAAGTGCAATGGTGTGATCTTGGCTTACTATAACCTCTGTCTCCCGGGTTCAAGGGATTCTCCTGCCTCAGTCTTCTGAGTAGCTGGGATTACAGGCACATGCTACCACACCTGGCTAATTTTTTGTATTTTTAATAGAGATGGGATTTGACCATGTTGGCCAAGCTGGTCGTCAACTCCTAACCTCAGGTGATCCACTGCCTCAGCCTCCCAAAGTACTGGGATTACAGGCGTTAGCCATGGCACCCACCTGGCCAGCTTAATTCACTTTTTTTTTTTTTTTGAGACCGAGTCTTATTCTGTCACCAGGCTAGAGTGCAGTAGCATTATCTCGGCTCACTGCAACCTCCAACTCCCTGGTTGAAGGGATTCTCCTGCCTCAGCTTCCCGAGTAGCTGGGATTACAGGCACACACCACCATGCCCAATTAATTTTTGTATTTTTAGTAGAGCCAAGGTTTCACCATGTTGGACAGGATGGTCTCAACTTCCTGTCCTCGTGATCCGCCTGCCTCGGCATTGCCAAAGTGCTGGGATTACAGGCATGAGCCATCGCTCAGGCCTTAATTCACTTTTAGTCACACTTGCACATCTGAGCTTGCTCTGTACAGCTATTCAACTCCAGTAATTAGCCATCTAGCACTCTGCTAATTTCAACAAAATACTATTTAGAAGGAACAGTTTCTACTGAAGATAACTTTAAGTCATCAATTTAGGTTTTAAAAAAAACTATGAAGTTGAAAGTAGATATACTAACTTAACTTTAACTTTAGCTACCTGAACTCTGGAGAGCAGGATTCTAGTTTCAGCTCTACCATTCTGCTGTGTGTGTGACCTGGGGAAAGCTACATAAACTTTGTGGGCCTCAATTTCTTCATGAAAAACAAAGGGACTATACTTGATGACCTCCCTAAGAGCCCTTCTAATTTTAACATTTTATCATTCTTTCTCCACTGGAGTAGTTCCACTTATTTTGTACGTCAAAAGACTGCTAGACCATGTGACTGCTAGACCATGTGACATGAGAACTTTCGTTGCCCACAGAGCTAATATAATTGTGGCCTGCATTCCAACAGATTATAAAATCATTCTATAATTTGAACAGAATTATGATCTAAATTTTAAATGGAACTCCTAGGTGTAAAAATATTTTCATTATAAAAGATACCAAAAATCAACAAAATCTTAATACCTTCACAGAAGAAAGATTTACAATTCTACATTTGTCTGGGATGTTACTGCTTCCATTATCATTAGTTACTCATATACCAAGGAGTCCATGGATCCCCTGGAATTGCATATAAAAGTGTATATATGTGTGTATATGCATTTTTCTGAGGCAAGGTTCTAAAACATTCATCTGATTTATAAGCAAATTCAAGATCCGCAAAAGGTTAAGAATCATTGCTGGATTCTGTACTGATCTTGATGAAAATTACTGCTGCTTTATTAATGAATCCTTATGCAATGCTATGTATCTCCAAGCTACTGAGACTACCCACCTAAACGAAAACACTACTTTTTACTCTTCCCAAAACAAAACTCACAAAAAAACTTAATACCTTAAATCATTTTATGCCTTCTGGGTTTTTAATTCTATTACTGTTATAATTTAAAAATGGAACACAGTACTTTACATTTTAAAATGGATTCTTTTGAGTACTTTAGCATCTTTAATAATAGAGAAACAGGAGCATAAATGAGGATATAGATAGTTCTGACCAAAAAGAAAATGTAGCGCAGGTCTGATTTTCTATAGCAAAATATTCTACAACTTAAAATCATCTAATCATTTACATACACCTAGGTAAACAAAATAATACAGTACATTATTCCTGACCTAGGAATTCCTGCAAAGAACAAAAACAGAGTATAAGACTTTCAGGATTTATTCAGCTACTACACTTAGACTAGAATGTTGTCTAAGAAAATTCTATTCAATTTAAGGCAATGCTATTTAACATTATGACAAGCTAATTAAAATATCTCCTTTAACGGAAGATCAAAATCCTTCTCTTGAAAATCCTTCATTATTAAAACTCAGAATAATGGTGAAGATTTCGACACTGATCAGACAATATCATAAATACTTTTGGACAGAAAAAGGTCATAAAATATTTATCTGCTTGACCTTTTGATCAATCATTTAAAACTAAATACATTAATTTTTCTCCTTTAACAGTTTTGTAAGCCAACTGGGAAGTGAGTATTTAAAATGTTTTGTGACTAAAGGCTTCATTTTTCTATACTACATCAGTCTGCAATGAATGATCAAACCAAAAAATAGCTGTATACTTTTTGTCCTTTCTTCTTGTGTTAGAAAGTACTTACTAATTTAACAGTATTCAGGAGGCTGACTGGGAAGGATCACTTGTGCCCAGGAATTTGAGTCCAATCCTATGCTGGGCAACATAATGAGACTGTTTAAAAAGAAAAAGTTTGGGAAGCCAAGGCAGGTGGATCATGAGGTCAGAAATTCAAGACCAGCCTGACCAATATGGTGAAACCCCACCTCTACTAAAAATACAAAAATTAGGGGGCATGGTGGTGCATGCCTGTAGTCCCAGCTACTCGAGAGGCTGAGGCAGGAGAACCGCTTGAACCCGGGAGGCGGAGGTTGCAGTGAGCTGAGACTGTACCACTGCACTCCAGCCTGGGCGACAGCGAGATTCTGTCAGAAAGGGGAGGGGAAGGGAGGGGGGAGGGGGAAGGGGAGGGGAGGGGGAAGGGGGAAGGGGAGGGGAGGGGGAAGGGGGAAGGGGGGAGGGGAGGGGAGGGGAGGGGAGGGGAGACTCATCTATGAAAATGTCCTTGATATACATCATACTGTCAGGAAGAATTTCACTTTTCTGAACTTCCTTAGCAAGTGATCTAGATATACTTCTCTATATGAACTTGGCACTCTCTCTTTTTTCCGTCTACACTCTAAGCTCTCTGAGGACAGGGTTTAAGTCTGATTTATCTTGGTATCCCTCAGAACTTAGCATACTCACACATTAATCAATAAATAATTGCTGAGAGAGTAAGTGTATCATTAATACATAATATGGAAGAAGCAGCTACTGTTAACAAATGAAAGGAAAAAAGGCAGTGTCTTATTTTAAGTAATGAAACACTTAAAGATGAAGAAAACACCATTCTTTCAGTGTTTCACTTGTTCTGTAAACAGAAAGAATCAACTGCATGGTGTTTTTTTAATGAATATCTGTTTCATGTTTACAGGCAATCCACTTAAATTGTAAATAATGTCCCTAATAAAACTCAGATTTCACTTACTAATAAAACCAAAAACACTGAGAGTTATTCAGTCCACGGCTTAGATCTACTGGATGTCTTTTGCAAACATGTTTTCATTATTATTAATGTCTTCCACATTTTGAATATTATTTTTTGCTTTTCACTATACTGATAAATGGAAATTACATGACATTTATAAAATGTCTACTCGACAAAGAGATCAAGAAAAGCCATATGTTAGGAATATAACATGGCTTTTAATATTTAACAAATGCATTATTGTCACAGTGAAATATTTAAAAAGGAAATCTTTCACTATAGCCAACAATGATATGATGACTTCAAAAAAATATGTCATAAAATCGGAGTTCAGAAAGTTAACAATAAGCAATGATATATAATGAAAAGGTTACCCCTAAAAACTAGCTAAACTTATTGAGAAGGATGACTACTCCTTGGTGATTTAACAATAAAATAGGAATGACTGCCTTTGCAGATCTATAGAACAAATAAGTTCCTGGTCACGAAGTAGCAGAGGTTCAAATGATTTTGTTGTTAGGTGTCTACTGTAGCAAATAACTATGAAATTAGCTGATTCCCTGTTTACTGAGCTGACACTCCAACATCACTGACAGAGATCAAACTGTAGAGCTCTGGTAATATAAATGGTATTTAAAAACTAGTTTTCACATTACTTTGTTTCAGAGATCAAAAAATAGTGCACAATAATACCCTTTTCTATGCACCACCAATTTTGAAAAATACTTTAATTCATCCTCAGATTTCTTTTCTTTGAGACTGTTTTGTACTTGTTGCCCAAGCTGGAGTACAGTGGTTCGAACTCAGCTCACTGCAACCTCATCATCATTCTAGATGATTAATATTTTGGAGTCTATGAAAATAATTAACAAAATGTGGATCAAAGTCAATAAATCCATACTTGAACTTGTTATTCAGGATTTTTAAAGCTTTAACCACATTTGAATGAACTAAGCACCCCAGAAACTGACCTCAAGGACAGACTAGAATTAGCAGGTGGTTAAATTAGAATATCATTCTTAGAGACTAGCAATGAAGATTTTACTGAAATAGAAGAGCAAGAGATCAATGAAGAAATCACCCTGACACTGTCTTCCCCCAACATTTACCACTCAAAGACATTTGTGGCATATATACAATGTCAAATTAGTGATAAAAGTCTATGAAAGATTATTCTAATTTTGAATTCAAAGACTGCTGAAACAAAATACAGTATGCTCATATAGGATACTGTAAAATTTTATCAGAAAGGAAGAAAGCATCTTTAATCTAAATTTTAATAAATTACTAACTGAAGAAGCTTTAATTAGTCTATTCTATGGAAAACATCAAAAAAAATTCATATATTTGTCAATATTTGGTTTAACTTCTTATATTTTTAATTAAAAAAACTATTTATTTTTAGGACTTATTTTCATAATTAATTTAGGTATTTTTAAATTATGAAATGGCTTTCTTGCAATGAAGTGCCAATGTATAACTTTACCTACAGAAAGTAAGGATTTCACTTACAACTGCTTGACTGTTGTAACACAAACTAAATCAGAGATTCATGTAACATATAATATAGAGCATTATTAAATTTGGTGATATGCAGTATTCTGCCAAAGGTTATCAAGTTAAAATTTACATTCAATCTGTAGTAGTCCAAATTGCGCACTTAAATGGTAGTCAACAAAAATTTCTAGTTTCTCCATATTTAATGGGTTTTGAGGAAGCTAGACATGCGGCAGAGGTTTCAGAGGCAAGGACAGATTCAACAAGCATCTAATTTATAACCGTATTTAATTACATATACACCCCAAAGAGTAAAGTCTCACATAAATGTCATTTTATATGGTCAACATTGATGTACAACTGAGCTATATCTAAGTTGGAGCAGCTTTAAGAGTCTTTACAAAATAATTCTTATAACTATTTTAGAAGAATGTTAGACTAACAAATTAACATTCCTGGAAAACTTCAGCCTTTCTGGTTTCAGCTAAGGAACTCATACCTACTCACCAGATTAAAATTTCATCTATTTCAATAAGCCTTAGAGGTGCCAGAGAGCCACAAGATGAAATGTCAGGATATAACATTAGTTGCTTCCCTGAATTAGTAGACACGCCTTTCTTTTAATAAAAGAAAGTGGAAAACATTATTATGGGTACATGTGCAGATATTAATTTTTTTTTTTTTTTTGACAAGAGTCTAGCTCTGTCACCCTAGCTGGAGTGCAGTGGTACAATTACAGCTCACTGCAGCCTTGACCTCCTAGGCTCAAAGGATCCTCCCACCGCAGCCTCCCACATAGCTGGGAATATAGGCACATGCCACCATGCCCAGCTAATTTTTTTATAGAGATGGTTTCTCACTATGTTGCCCAGGCTGGTCTTGAACTCCTGGACTCAGGTGATCCTCTTGCCTCAGCTTCTCGAAGTGCTGGGATTATAGGTGTGAGCCATCACTCTCAGCCTTGTTTTTTTTTTAAATAAGAAACCTGTTCATATTAAAATTGTTTTATAAATAAGATCTACAGTTAATTGGCTTCTAGGCTGATCTAACAATTCTGCTAAAATGCTACTAAATCCATAAAATATTTTGTCTCAACCTAATCTAACGAAGTATATTAAAAGTGTTATTTGTTGTACTACTTTCAATGTAACTAAGCAAGAGATATTTATAAAAACAAATTACTTTTCATCCATGCGGCTTCTCATTTTCTTCAGTTTCTGCATAATGCTGCTAGTTTCACTGCTGGAGATTGAAATGGGAGAAGGACTTCGGGTCTCGAAGTCAGTTGGACCAGGACTGGATGCCTTATTATCCTTTGTATCATCATCACTATGAGAGTCCTGCAAACAAAAAGAGGCAAAATTGTACTGGACTTTCAGAGGACCCTGAAGCCATCATAAATACAATTCAAAATTAATACAATGTCACAATACGATATTTATAACAATAACTGCAAATAAGACATTAAAGGTTAAAATATACACTTAAAAATGGTTAAACTAGTACATTTCATATTATGTATATTTTAATACCATTTATATATATATAGAGAAAAAGAGAATATCATCACATATAATAATTTTAAAAAAGAAGAAATGTAAGAAATCCAAAAAAGTTTCTGCCATTAGTAATCTATCTACATGTCCTCTCTGAGATTTTAAAGTTGAACCATCAAAAGGAATACAAAATTAGACACTGTAACTCTATAAAACATGTATGTACAGACAAAAAGAATAACTGGAAGACGTAACATTTACTCTAATCATACTCGGGCATGGGTTTTTTCCTCTGAATATTCCTTATGTGAAACAATGTTTTCAAAAATTTTAAAAGTTTGTAAAGAAAACATTTGGAAAATATTAATCAATACATTATTTCTGATAAGCAAAAAATAAAACCTTCATTGTTTAGTATAATTTCCCCACAAATAGTCATTTATCTAACTTTTCAGGAAGATGGGTAGAGACAGTCATAACTGTTTTTATTTTGTAAAAACAAAGTAGAGTCCTTGAGCTTCCCTTTCTTCTTCCCAAACAGTTCAGTCTTAAAGTCACTGGATGGGGCAGAGCAAGGCAACCGTCTATACAGGGATGGAGGGAGACAAGAGGCCAAGAGTGGGGTTTCAGAACCTGAGTAGGATGAAGAGAGCATCTAATGCAGGAGGATGGCCAGTAAGGAGAATCAAAGCCCAAGATGGCCAACAAGAATGTCACATGGAAGCGACCCAACACACAAATGCAAGCCCAAACACAGTGAGGATGGCCTTATCACAGAGAACTTCCTAGCACAAGAGGCAGAGTCCAAAGAGGGTAAGGAAGAGAACGTGTGAGGAGATGGGAACAGCTCAACTTGGGGAGTCAGAACCCAGGTGGAATGAGAAGGGCATCTACTTACAGTAATGCGCAGATTAAATGGTAGTAATGTATCAATGTCAATTTGTTGGCAACTTACTCTCAGATAACTCAGGATTACAGAATTTTTTTGTACTGTTTGACATTTTTCTGTAAGTTTGAGATTTTTTTCAAAATTTAAAGTTTCTTTAAAAATCAAAGCATAGCATATTAGAGATTTAAAATGTCATACTGCTATACAGTCTATAGTTTTCTCACACTATAATGACTTTTTTTTTTTTGAGACAGGGTCTTGCTTTATCACCGAGGCCAGGGTGCAATGGTGTGCTCACAGCTTAATGTACCCTTGGCCTGCTAGGCTGAAGCAATCCTCCACCTCAGCCTCACAAGTAGCTGGGACTATAGGCACATGTCACCATGCCCAGCTAATTTTTGTATTTTTTTGTAGAGCTGCGGGTTTCGCCCTGTTGCCCAGACTGGTCTCAAACTCCTGAGCTAAAGCAATCCGCCCACCTAGGCCTCCCAAAGTGTTGGGATTACAGGCATGAGTCACGGCACCCAGCCCTATACTAACATTTTATAGTACCTTAGAACAGGTCCACTGGATATGGTGGCTCACGCCTATAATCCCAACGCTCTGGGAGGCTAAGGCAGATGGATCACTTGAGCCCAGAAGTTGGAGACCACCCTGAGGAACATGACAAAACCCCATCTCTACAAAAAATACAAAAAATCAGCTGGGAGTGGAGGTGCATGCCTGTAGTCCCAGCTACTCAGGAAGCTGAGGTGAGAGGATTACCTGACCCCTGGGGAATGTCAAGGCTGCTGTCAGCTATGATTGTACCACTTCATTCCAGTCCAGGTGACAGAGTGAGACCTTGTCTCAATCAAAAAAGGAATAGGTTCAAATTTTGTTTTTGTCTGGTATCTCCTTTGAATCTTGTATCATTGTATTAAAGTTGGATAGCTAAAATGAGTATCATGTAAATACTAAAACAGTCTCCCCCATTAATTCTGAAGAAAATATTTGGATTGATGAGTAATAGCAAAGCCCTCTGTTCCAATTTAGTTTGTAAGTGAAAAATACTCTAAATTAAACCAATATTATGTAAGAACCACATGCCCCTTTAAAAACTTGTATATTCCATAGGAAAAAATAAAATAAAACTCTCACTATACATTAGGGCATTGCTACAGTTTGAATGTTTGTCCCCTCTGTAACTTGTGTTGAATCTTAAGTCTCATTGCAACATTAAGAGAGTGGGAAATCAGACTATGGTATTTGAGAGCTTTTGGAAAGGTAATTAGAAATAGATGACGTCATGAAGGTTGGACTTTAGTGGCTTAATAAGAAAGAGAGCACTGAGCTAGCACGCTCGGTCCGCTTGTCATGTGATGCCCTGCATCACCCCTTGGGACTCTGTGGAGAGTCCTTACCAGCAAGAAGGCCCTCACCAGATGTGGCACCTTGACCTTGAACTTCTCACCTTCTAGAACTGTATGAAAAAATGTTGCTCCTTTATAAATTACCCAGTCTTAGGTATTCAGTTATAGCAACAGAAAATGGACTAAGACTGGCACATCCATAGAACTTTATCTTAGTCCATTACTGTATCATACTGCTTGAATGAATATCATCTTAGAACATGAGACAGGGTTGGATATTAGCAGTCCACATAAGACAGGAAACAAATAATAACTTCATGTAATTTACCAATTTATTCTCCCCTGCAGACTTCAACTTCTCCTGCAGTTTTATGGTGGTCTGTCGGATCCTTTCTATCTCCTCCTGCTGTTTAAGAATCAGCTGTCTTTCCTTCCGAGCTGCCTTATTGGCTTCTTGAAGACGTTTTATTTCTGCCTAAGGTTCAAAGAGGTAGGAGAGGCATTATGATGGGGAGAAGACAAGGCCAAAGTAATATTTTTTAAAAATCATCACATATATTAAAAATAAATACATATAATACATATAGTATCTTATAATAAAAGTAGTAATACTGGAAAGTTTTAAAAGTAGAGAGGGAGGAAATAAATTACATACAATCCCACCATTCTAAAATAATTTAATATCATCCCTTAAATTTATTCAAATTATAATTAGATTGATAATTTCATATCCCATTTTAAAACATAACATATATTTCATTTTTCCATGCTACTCAATGTTTATACTTACTAGTTTAATAGTTGCTTATCAAATAATCTAATTAATGTAACTATTATTCTACTGCTAAACTTTTAGGGCCCTATAATTTTTTGCTATCCCAAATAATGCTTTAATGCCCATAGCTGTTTCATACCATGGACTAGTTCTTTAGGAGAGATTTCCAAAAGTAAAATAACCAAGTCAAGGACAATAAATCATTTTATGGTTCTTAAAAACAGTTGTTTAAATTGCTTTCAAAAAAGTACTGTTCTTGCCTACAGTGCTACCAAAACATTAACGCTACATTGCACCAATCTCTCTCCAGACAGATTATTGTTTTCAGTTGCTATGTGGGCAGAAGATAATATACTTCACTGCTAATAACTGTCAAAATTTAACAGAGAATCCTTTTTTAAAAATAAATTTGTTTAAATCTGTTTTCTTGGCCGGGCATGGTAGCTCACACCTATAATCCTAGCATTTTGGGAGGCCAAAGCAGGCAGCTCACTGGAGTCCAGGAGTTCAATTCTAGCCTGAGCAACATGGTGAAACCCCACCTCTACAAAAGACTCAAAAATTAGCGGGGTGTGGTGGTGCTCACCTGTCGTCCCAGCTGCTTGGGAGGCTGAGGTGGGAGGGTCAACCTGAGCCCAGGAGGTCAAGGATGCAGTGAGCTGAAATCATGCTACTGCACTCCAGCCCGGGCAATAGAGTGAGACTCTGTCTCAATCACTCACTCACTCACTCACTCAATCAATCTATCTATCAATCAATGTTTTCTTGTCAATAAAGCATAATAAAGACATAAAATTTGTTAGTTACAATTATTTTAATCATTGAGATTTTTTGAAACTACCTTAAAATGCAAGAAAGTGCTTAAAAAACATCTACATTTCCAAAACACCAAGTTAACAATTGTTAATATTCAGTTATATTTTCTCCTAGTCTTTAATCCTGTAAAGAAATAAAACATTACAGATAAAACTAGTCTGCAATCTTGTGCCCAACTCCTCAGAGGTAACAACTATCATGGGTTTAGTATCTATCCTTCCAGTACATTCTTTTTAAATTCTCCTAAAAATATTTGTGCTTATGTGCAAAAAAAGATATACTACTTGGTTTGTATGTTTAAAAATATTTTATAAATATCATATGTATATATTTTAAATCTTCCTTTAATAGATATCACTTTTGATATTTCACCATGCAAATTTATGCCTATTAAAAGCATTAAAGCTGCATAAAATTAAACTGGAGAACCATCTATTTATTTATTACCCATATGGTCAGATTTTTATTTTTTTAATTTTTTAGAGACACGGTCTTGCTCTGTTACCTAGATTGGAGTACAGTGGCTCAGTCGCAACTCAATGTAGCCTCAAACTTGTGGGCTCAAGCAATCTTCCCACCTTAGCCTCCCTAGCAGCTAGGACTACAGGCACGTGCCACCATTCATAGCTAATTTTTAATTTAATTTTATTTTTTTGTAGACACAGGCTCTTGCTATGTTGCCCAGGCTGGTCTCAAACTCCTGGCCTCAAGTGATTCGTCTGCTTTGGCCTCCCAAAGCACTGGGATTATAAGCGTGAGCCACTGTGTCCACCACATATGATGGGATTTTAAGGTTCTTATCTATTTTTCACTATTCTACAAACAATGCTGTAAGTGAAGAGCCTTATATTTTTGTCTCCTTGGGCATATTTATAAATTTTTCTGGAGTAGCAGTTTTCAAAGTGTGCTCTATGGAGTCCCTGGAGGTCTTGAGACCCTGTCAGTGGACTCTCAGCATCAAACCATTGTTTATAATACTAAACACATTTTTAGCAAATACATTATTTGCTCTTTTCCACTCTCATTCTCCCACGAGTATACAATGGTTATGTACATTTTAAAGAAAATAACTATATTTTCCAAAACAAAAAACAATTTAGTGAAAAGAATGACATTTTAGAGTTTTGCAAATCTATCGCCTAGCTTGATTTTTTTTTTTTTTTTAACATTGTGCATTGGTCATTGGGAAAATGTTCGTTCACTAAGTTATGCGGATTTTCTAAATGTTGACACATTTCATTATGAAGTATCAAAAAATTATACTCATTAATATCACCATTAATCTCAAAAGAAAAATTATTTTGGGTGGCCAAGAGAAATTTTTCAAAATTCTGACTTTTGTGTGAAAGCTTGAATTTTATCATTGACAACATATATTGTCAGATTTTTGTTTGTTTGTTTGAAGTGACAGGCATACTTTTTTCGTTTTTGAGAAAAATATCTGACAAATACCCAAATCTGAATTAGCACAGTTTGCCCTGAATCATTCTTTCAAGTAAAAATGCTATTCCATGGTGGGGGTGGGGGCGGGGAAGGCTTGCAATTCAAACAAGCACACAAATACTTCTCCTTGAATTAATCACTATATTCTGGTATCCAGCAAAGGTGCTTCATTATGGACTTCCCATTTCTGCCATGCAGAATACAAAAAAAGACATGTATTCGAGGGTTCAAGACAATAAAATTAATAATTCTTACTACTTACTCAGGACATTCTTAAGTGAAACTTTCTTTTTCTTTTTCTTTTTTTTTAACTGTGAGTAAGTGGCATGAAGAATAAGACAATTACCAAAACAGTTTGGTGCCACTGACTTGTGCTAAAGCACCAGCAAGTTTACTCAGCATCGTTTTCTACCATTTACTGTAAAATGTCAACACAGCGAAAAGGGGCAAATTCATATCCAATCCCGGTATTATTATGAAAATAGTTTTGACCTTCCAGACCTGTGAAAGGGTCTTAGTGGCCAGAGTTTCACAAAGGATATTTTCAAACTTCCACTAACTTAAGCCTGAGTTTCTGAACCAAATAATGTATAAATTCACCCAATTCAAGCCCAGAAGAAAAAAAGAGATGACTTCTAAGGAATACTTAGAAAACAAGGTTTGCTCCTCTTGTAAGAATAACTCACAAAGTTGTACAAACGAATTGTTCACATAAAAATGGTGAATGGTATAGGTGAATTATTCACTTTATTAAAACAGTTATTTTTATGTTTTATGAATGTCACTTCAGGGAGGGAAAAAAGAATAAGACATAGGAAAATATGGTCTCTCTTTTTTGGATACAGTTGTACCAAATCGCTTAGAGCCAGCCATTTCACTATCAGTCAAAAGAATTCTTACTGATACAGCGGCAATGAATATCTTAGCACACATATTCTTACACTTTGGTTCATTTAACCTTATAAGGCAACTTTTCAGGGGCAACCAATTGGATCGAAGAGTATATTTTGTACATTTACTTAAAAAATTCTTAAGTTATTACAAACAGAGAAAGTAGTCACTCATATCCCTACACTGGCATTAAGCACAGTTAGCAGTTTGCACATCTGTTTCAAATCTGTTATTGTCTATAAATAGATAAATATAGATGAAATCAAACTCCATGCCAATCTCTTTCTCCTTCCTCTCTCCCCCAGAAGTATTATCATTTCTATGTGTGCTTTTTTTACTTTTGATGTATGAGTGATTCCACAAAACATATATGACTAACAGGTTACTTAAAAAAATTTATATGACTGTTATAATACTGCATATATTATTTGCATCTTGCTTTACTATAAAAAAGAACATTATGGTTTTTGATAAGTGAAGATCTAATGTTACACTGTCCCATATGACAGCTTCTAGCTACATGTGGCTAGTAGCTACAGTACTGGACAACACAGATACAGAAAATTACCATCATTTCAGAAATCTCTATAGATAGTGCTGATAGCTAATATATTCAGTTTTCTACACTATTATACTTTCTTGCAAGAATATGTTTTATCCCATCTATTCTTTTATTGAAGAGATGAAATTATTTCCATTTTTCTCTGCGCATATGTGAAAGCTTTTTCAGGATATATACCAAGACAGAACTGCTGAGTCATATATTATATATGTCCTCAACTGAACCAGATATTGGTAAGTGCTCTCAACTCAAAGTGGTTACACCAGTCAACACTCTAACCAGCTACACAGAGTGGCAATGATAAAACTGGAGACTCAGGAGACCTCAAACTCTCATTCTCCTCAAAGCAGTTGTCAAGTCCTGAAGTAGCAGATAGAGGGCTAAGGAGTTAACCCAGAAAAGTCTCAAAAGCAGAGCAGGAATCCCCAGTTTCTTGTGCTAAGTAAAAAATTTTATCTGGGTTTCCAGTGAATCCCAAGAGGGCCCCAACCCAGGGACAATGCAAACCAGAAGTAGACTAAGGCTTACCAACTCTACAACCCAACCCTAACGCAGCAGTTTTTGAATGAATTAAGATGAACAGTTTGATAACTCTAATAGCATAGCAAAAGAAAGGATAAATCCTCTCAGAGGGAAGAGACCATCAGCTGGAGCCTTTGCAGTTATTTATATACAGTGTCTAGCATTCAATAAAAAAAATTGCTAGGCATGCAGAGAAAAGGGGCCATATGATAGTTAAAACAGACAATAGTAATAATAGAGGCACAGATGGTCACATATAAGCAGACAGGGAAGAAACAGCAGTCAAGAAAATTAAAACAACTATGGATAATATGTAGAAAAAAGATTAAAAAGTGGGCTGGGCAAGGTGGCTGAAGCCTGTTAATCCCAGCACTTTGGGAGGCTGAGGCAGGAGAATCACCTGAGGTCAGGAGTTCAAGACCAGCCTGGCCAACATGGTGAAACCTTGTATCTACTAAAAACACAAAACAATTAGCCAGGCATGGTGGCAGGTGCCTGTAATCCCTGCTACTGGGGAGGCTGAGGCAGAAGAATCACTTGTACCCGGGAGGCAGAGGTTGCAGTGAGCCAAGATTGCTGCCATTGCACTCCTGCCTGGGCAAGAAGAGCTCAATTCCACCTGAAAAGAAAGAAGAAAAGAAAAGAAAAGAAGAAAAGAAGAAAAGAAGATTAAAGGGTATTGTAATATTATAGAACTAAAAAAAATCAAATTAAGAACTCACTGGATAGACTTAGCAGCACACTGGGCAAAGTAGAAGACATACTAATGAACTCAAAGACAGGTCAATAAAAACTTTCCAAACTGAAGCACAATGTTTTTAGTTTCTAATTTGTTTGTCTTAAGGAATGAAATACAAGACAGAGGAGAGAGATGCAGTAAATGGTCAAAAGGTCTAACCTACATCTAATTGAAGTCTCTGAAGGAAAGGAGAAAAAGAATGAGGTAGAAGTGGCCAGGCACAGTGTCTCACGCCTGTAATCTCAGCATTCTGGGAGGCCACGGTCGGGGGATCACTTGAGTCCAGGAGCTCGAGACCAGCCTGGGTAATATGGCGAAACCCCCAACTCTACAAAAAATTAGCTGGCACTGGTGGCGCACACCTGTGGTCCCAGCTACAGGGGAGGCTTACGTGAGATGATTTCTTAAGCCCTGGTTGCGGAGGTTACAGTGAGCCGAGATCAAGCCACTGCACTCCAGCCTGGGCAACAGAGTGAGCGACCCTGTCTCCAAAAAAAAAGAATGGGCAGAAGCAATACATGAAGAGAGAGTTTTTGAAAAACTGATGAAATAAAACAACTGATAAATAAAAGCAGCTCAGAAAATCCTAAATAGGATGAATACAAAGGAAACCACACTTACATGCATCATGGTAAAACTAATAAAAATTTGGGTAATTTTAAAATAATCTTAAAAGAAACCTTCAAAAGAACAAGATTAAGATACCTGACCTCTCCACATAAACAATGGAAAGCAGTAAATAATGGAAAAATATCTTTAAAAGGGCTGAAAGAAAATAATTTTATGCGTATTAAAAATATCCTTTAAAAATAAAGGTGAAACATTTTCAAACTAATAAAAACAAAAAATGTGTTATCAGCAGGCATGCAATAAAATACTAGATGTATCCAAATGAAAAATTTTATACTTCAAAGAATATTATCAAGAAAGTGAAAAGAAACCCCCACATGATGAGGAATATATTTATAAACCTTGTTTTTATTCTATTTTATAACAGAAAGCTACTGTAACATTACAGAAAGTTATTTACTTCTTTTAACTAAGAAAAAATATTAATTTATTTTAAAACCAATTTTTTTTGGATTAAAAAGACACAACTTATTTTTTTAAAAATAGAATTGAGAATTTATTCAAATTCCTATCATCTGTAATGCTTCCTTGGATAAACTTATAACTAAGTAATAAGCCAATAAATATATCAGATAATTAGGTTCCTAAATCATCTAGCATAGCAGCTAGCACCTGGCAACAGGTTAGTATGGAAAAAACAACTAGAATCTATTGACTACTTACTAAGCACTGTGAAACACACTTTATGTATGTTACCTCATTTAATCCTCACAATTACCATATGAAGTATAATCCCACTCCTACAGATGAGGAAATTAAGTCAGAGAGTTACTTAAACTTTGGCCATTATTACACAGTTGCAAGTGACAATGCTGGAATTCAAATAATAGCAACTAACATTTATTGAGCGCTTACCATGTACCACAGTCTGCTCTAACTTTACGTATTAACTTACTTATTCCTCACAACAATCTTATCAAGTATGTTATTATTATTTTCTTTAGTTTAGGATGAGGAAACACAGAGAAGTTGAGTCACTTGTCCAAGGTTATGAAACCAGCAACTGGTAAAGTTGGGATTTTGGCCTAGGAAATTTGACTCCAGAGCCCGAATTCGTTACCACCACACCACCATGCTGCCTCTCCAGAACTCAAAACTAAGGTCTTTCTAAGTCCACTAAGCCAAAATATTTACCAATATGTAATTAATATGTCATGAAAGCCTAGGGAAACAATAATTTAAAAATTAATCCAAATAGATTCTTTTACATATATCTTAATTTTTAAAATATGTATTTCAGAATATTTTCTTCTACTTACTACATGAAGGTAGAAAGTTTGACTGTGTATTTTATTAATTTAGCAGTGACACACAATCCTAATTTAGGAGAAATACAGATTACCAAGCAACTACTATAATTATAGTAGTATAAACATAAACAGTGGTAAGTATCAACTACATCTCATTTAAGGCAATAATAAGGAAAATAAATTAGGCAAAATCATAGATTCCACAAACTAACTCGCCTTATGATAAGCTGTCCTAAAGGAGTGTCTTCCCTAACATACCTTTTCTTGCTGCAACCTTAAAAGCAAACCACGCTGTTTCTTCCGGAGTGGGGGCATTTTATCATCCTCTCCCTTGTCTCGTAGATGTCTGCAAATAATATTTTTCATTGAGACAAAGATTTGATTACATTTCCATTACCTGAATAATGTCAAGAATTCTTGACTACTAAAAAGTCTACAAACCAATTTAACATTTTCAAATGTGAAAAGCAGTTGCTACATGTAGCCGTAACCATTTACTGAGGTATATGCAAGCCCTAGATTGTGTCCTCTTAAAGACAGAAGGACTTCGAGAAATTTATAATATTTTATCGTACGACAACAAAACATTACAGTCAGTTAAGTGATACAAGAGAACTGCAAAGAAAATGTTATATGGATAAGAGGAGGTTTTGAAAGAAACACAAATCAAACATGACTGCCATATTTCTAGCTTGAGAAACTGGGTTGCTCAAATCAAATTAAAAGAGGAAACAAAAACATCTTAAAATATAAAGCATTCCATTTTACGAAAGAAGAAATGAGTGAGAACTGTGCTCACTGAAAGAACTTACTTTTTTTGATGCTCTAACCAGGCCAACTCAGCCTTAGTCTTCTCCTTCAAGGCCTTTTCGCGGAGACGCAGGAGTGAAGACTGGTGAGCTGCCCTCATTTCTTCTTCTTTCATATACTGTCGAACCATCTCCATGGTAAATTTAGAAAAGCTATCTTGTTCTCCTGAGAATGGCATGTTCAGTTCCTAAAGTAGATGGTTTCTTTCTTGTTTATCATCATCTAAACCTTTTGGTACTTAACTTCATTAAAAGTGGTATGCGTTTACAAAAACAAACTATGTATTTAACAAGGTTGCCAACAATGTAAGAGAATATTCTTTAAAAAGGCACGTGAGGCAGATTAACATTCATTTGCTAATTTATTCGGCCAATAAAATTTTAATAAACTACTGCAAGCCAATTACTGTACCAGGGATACAAAGTGGAGTAAGAATTTGTTCTTGTTAACCAAGAGGCATACAATTTAGTAAGAAGAATGAAAACTTCTAAATGGAATAAAGTATTAGAAGTATGAAGCAAGTAAAAAAGCAATTAAAAAAAAAAGTTAAAAAGCAAGTAAAAAAGCTAGCAAGATAATAAAAAGCTAGCTCAGATCCTCAAAGGCCTTATATTCATTCCAAAAAATAAGTTTGTATTATACTTTGTGAGGAAAGTGAGGCCAGATTTTATAGGAAAACTATAACATAAAATTGATACCTGACAAAAATCATTCTAGTAGCTGACAGATGAGTCAAGTACAAAATGTTTTCTCATATCTTTGAGAGAACATATCCACAACAATTTACCTGCACACATAAAGTGAAACACACCTTGGCAGAAGACAATGTAGTCTTTTCTGGAGAAGCTTCTTCATCAGAGTCATCATGATGACCTCTTCTCTTTTCCATGTTAAATCTTCGGTGACTCTCTGAAGGCAGTAATGATCGAAATGATTGTTCTTCTATTTCATCTTCTGTCATGGATTCATCAAATTTCAGAGAATATTCTGTTGCAATAGAAGTTGAGTCTAAAAGAATATGGAGAAAGCAGATTTTACCATAACTGTTCTCAGCAGAATTCAATTAGTACCCCTTTCCCTCTTTATGGGACAAGCCAACATAAATTCATAAAACTGATCACTAGTAGACATGGAATAATAAACAAAATTCATTTGCCTTACAAACAAGAAAAAAAACCTCAAAATACCTAGAAATACTAGGATAAGAACTATAAAGATTAATGTTGCAAAAAATTTAGAGAGCTCTTACAAATCAATTAGAAAACCACTAATGCACCTATAGAAAAATGAGAAAAGGTCAGATCAAATGCTTTACAAAGGAAATATTTTTAAAATAAAATGCTTTACAAAGTGAAAAAAAATGTTTAATATTGCTATTAAAGACATGCAAGTAAAAATACCTTTTTAAAAAACTGATTAATTCCAAGCTTAATTAGAATATGACAGCTCTTTCAGGTTGGTTCCTGTGTGCCTTTGACATGGCCCTGCATCCTTTTTTTTATTGAATACTTCTTCACTTTCTGGTACTACAAGATACCCCAGGCTCGTCTTGTATTTTTCCTGCAGCCCTAGAATCAGCCATTTCTCCAAAGAGCTCTTATTTATTTTATTCAATAATGGTATTTAGAAACCACAGTCTAGAGGCCAGGCACAGTGGCTCACACCTGTAATCTCAGCATTTTGGGATGCCAAGGTGGAAGGATGCCCTGAGGCCAGGAGCTTGAGACCAGCCTGGGTGACAGTACAAGACCCCCACTGCTTTAAAAGAAAGAAAGAATGAATGAATTTGTAGGCACTAGTTGTCCTTGCTACTATGGGTGTATCACTGCTTCTGCACTTGCTCAATGAACAGAGCTAGGCACTATGTGGATGCACACTAATCCATGTATACATGTGTGTGCACTCACATACAATTACAATTGCTTTTGTATCCATACAGTCAGCCAGCTAAACATGAATTCATACTTAGGTCTCTGATCCAGTAACAAAGTTCATTCTGGTCCTTTCTTGTGTATCTTCCCTTCCAACACTGAGAAACCTGGCTCCCACCATCCAACACTCATTTATTTATTTGTTCAACCCCAATATACATGTAAAGAACTGTTAACCTGTACCCCTGTGAAAAACTATTATCCAACTAGAGTATAGGTTTATGTACTGTTCCTTTTGTATTAGGCTTATATTAATAGTTTCCACGCAAGACATCATTTTCCAAAGTTACTTACTTAGGTCAGCTCTTTTTCCCCCAACCCCTTCAATATTGTTATGCCATATATTTGTAATAGTTAGATTCATTTATCACAGGCTGCATTCCATTTTGAGATCTCCCAACATCCTGACAAATGTATGTGTATGCGTGATTAGTTCACAGATACTAAAATTCACTCATTGTGATACACAGTTTCAAGGTTTTGACAAATACATATCATACAGAACATACATATCATACAGAACATACATACATACAGAACAAATACTCCATGTAACAGTAAACATCCCTCCGTGCATCTTCTTTGCAGTCAACTACCTCCTCTTCCCCCTAATGCCTAGAAACCATTTGTTTTCCATCTCTTTAGTTATGCCTTATACAGAATGTCAAATAAATGGAATCATATTATAATACATAGACTTTTGGGGCCTGCTTTTTCACTTAGTAAAATTCATTTAAAATTCGTCCATGTAGTTGCATGAACCAAAAGATTATTCCCATTAATAGCTGAATAGTATTTCACTATATGGATGTACCAGTTTGTTTATTCATTCCCCAAGTAAAGGACACCTTGGTTGCTTCTAGTCCTTAACAATTATGAATATGCTGCTATGAATATAAGTGTACAGGTTTTCATGTACACATAAGTTTTCAAATCACTTGGTAAATACCCAGGCATGTGATTGCTAGATTGTACAGTTAAGTCTTATGAGATGCTATGAAACTATCTTCCACAGTGACCATATAATTTTGCATTCTCACCAGTAATGTATGCAAGCTCCTGTTGCTCTGCATCCTTGCCACCAATTTGTTATTGTCAGTTTTTCTAATAGCCATTCTAATAAGTGTGTTATGGTATCTTGTGATTTTAATTTTCATTTCTCTAATGATGTATAATGCTGAAGACCTTTTCCTGTGTCTATGTGCCATCTGCATATTTGCTTCAATGAAGTATCTGTTTAGATCTTCTGCACATTTTAAAAATTGAGTTGTTTTTCCCTATTATTGAAGGTTTTTTTTTTTTTTGGCATTATCCACCGCACCCGGCCTTCTGTTACTGAGTTTTAAGAGTTCTTTATATATTCTAGATATAAATCCTTTATCAAATATATGATTTGCAAATATTTTCTCCCAATCTGTGGCTTGTCTTTTCATTCCCTTCACAATGTCTTTCACAGAGTAGAAGTTTTTAAATTCTGATAAAGCACAAGTCATCAATTTTTTTCTTTCACAGATCATATCTTGAGGTGTTACATATCTAAGAAGTCATCACCAAACTGAACATCACCTAGATTTATGTTTTCTTCTACATGTGAGTTTTTTAAGGGTTCAGTTTCTTTGGATAGTAGCTGCCTGTAAATTCTAGCTGTCTTGGCTTCTTCAGATTCCTAACTCCATTTCCTCAACTCAAGAAGACTACTGGGCTCCATGCTCTGCAGTCTGCAAACTCTCTAGACAGTAAACTGGTAGAACTGTAGCACTCATTTGTTTCTAGTCTCTCATGAATCAACACAATTCACTGACTGAGGCCCATTGTCTTGAAAATAGTTATTTCATGTTTTGCCTGACATTTTACTTGCTTTAAGGGGGTAAGTAGGCTGGGTACTGTAGCTCACACCTGTAATTCCAGCACTTTGGGAGGCAGAAGCAGGCAGATCATGAGGTCAGGAGTTTGAGACCAGCCTGATCCACATGGTGAAACCCCATCTCTACCAAAAATAAAAAATGAGCCGGGCGTGGTGGCATACACATGTAATTCCAGCTACTCAGGAGGCTGAGGCAGGAGAATCACTTGAACCGGGAGGCAGAGGTTGCAGGTTACAGTGAGCTGAGATCACACCACTGCACTCCAGCCTGGATGACAGAGCAAGACTCCATCTCAAAAAAAAATAGAAAAAGAGGGTAAGTAAATCTGGTCCCTGTTGTTCCATCATGGCCAGAAGTAGCAGTAGTCCAAGTAATTTTTTTCGTTTGTTTTTTTGCTAGTCAAGTGAAGCACTGGGCAAGTAACTTAATATTGTTTAAAGAAGTTAAATAAAGTAAGTCACCATTTATAATGTTTCAAAATAGTCACGTGACAATTATTTATTCACTGTTATTGGAAGCCAGGCACCATGACAAATATTTGAGACACAGCACAAACAAGTCACACATGGTTACTGTTTCCTTCTAAGGCTTACAAATATTATCTATAATTAAATTTGTCATCAGTGCTTTCATTAGAAACACTGTATTATTAATGAGATAAAGTTTAGTAAATATTAATGAGATAAAGTTAGGAATCTCCTCAGCTAAATATCCAAGTACATCACTTTTAATGTCTATATTCCAAAACACTAAACACCATTTCAGTCAAGTTGTTTGCCACTTTATTTAGTTATTTAATTTATTTTTTGAGACAGGGTCTTGCTCTGTCACCCAACCTGGAATGCTAACACTCAGTCATAGCTCACTGTAGCCTTGATCTCCTAGGCTCAAGTGATCCTCCCATCTCAGCCTCCAATGTACTAGGCCCATAGGCTGTGTCATCAAGTCTGCTAAACTTTTTATTTTTTTTGTAGAGACAGGGGTCTCCTTATGTTTTCCTGGCTGGTTTCAAACTCCTGGGCTCAAGCGATCCTCCCACCTCAGCCTCCCAAGTGCTGGAATTACAGGCACGAGCCACCGCATCCAGCTTATTTGCCACTTTATAACAAGGATCATCTTTCCTCCAGTTTCTGAACAAATGATTACACATTTATTTGCAAAGAAAGTTACCTTTTTCATCAGGAAGAGATGGAACGCTATCACTTCGTAGAGAATCATCTGCAGCAGTCTGAACCTGTTCATCAATGGAACTCTCGATCTTTTCACCATTAAGTTTCTTCTCATTTTCCTTACAAGATGGAACTGAAGGACTTTCTTGGCGGCTGCTACCACTACTACTTCTGTTTATGGACACGTGGAAACAAAAACAAAATTAACAGAATAAGGATTATAGTTTCAAAGTAAACTTATTTGGTCAAATGACTGTGCTTTATGATCAAGATAAAAATGAAGCAAGATGTAATATAAAACAGAAAAAGCTAAGTAACCTAAATCTGAGAACATTTTAGAAAAGATGAGAAACATGAGTAGGAGGGAGGAAAGTTTCACTTTTAAATAATCATAATAGGCAGTGTTATTAGATTATCACTCCCTTTTTTCCTTTCATTTCAAAATCAAACTTCTGGGAAAGGGAACTACTACTCTCTGTTTCCACTTCCTTACTTTTCATGAACATCATGATTTATCACAATCTGCTTCCATCCCAACTGCTCTACTAAAACTGTTCTGAATAAGCTCTATCTATACTTTGAATTGCCAAATCCAATAATTAATCGCTCTGCAACATTAGATGGTATTGACCATATCTCTCCTTCTTTAAAAGCTCTACTTTCTAAATAAAATGTAAAAGGTTAGGATAATCTGGATGAAAGATATTTATTCTTGCAGCTTTTCTGTAAGCTTGAAATCTTAAATGTTAAATAAAAGAGCTCTCCTTTCTTGTATCCTATGATTTTACTCTCACCTGCTTCTCTTCCCATCTCCCTAACAAGCTTTCCTTGTTTCTTTCATTTGCTTTAAATTTTTCTGTCTTTCCTTAAATTGATGGTTTTGTTTTGGTCCTTCACTCGCACGCACAATCTATTATTATTTTTTGGTTGTTTGAGAAGGAGTCTCAGTCTGTTGCCCAGGATGGAGTGCAGTGCCATGATCTTGGCTCACTGAAACCTTCACTTCCCAGGTTCACACAATTCTGCTGACTCCACCTCCCAAGTAGCTGGGATTACAGGCTTGTGCCACCACACCCAGCTATATTTTTTTTGTATTTTTAGTAGAGACAGGGTTTCACCATGTTGGCCAGGCTGTTTTCAAACTCCTAACCTCAGATGATCCACCTGCCTCAGCCTCCCAAAGTGCTGGGCTTATAGATGTGAGCCACTGCGCCAGCCCTCTTTCTCTTTTATACTACATATTCTCTTTGGGCAATCTTAACTATAACTTCAACTACTATCATTTAGAGTGAGCCTCAAATTTATATCACTATCTTTGCTTTGCCCTTCCCCTGACTTTAAGCTTCAAGTGTTGAAATGCCATGGGAACTTATGTTTTTGGCTACTCCTCAGCCAACAAACCATATATTCCCCAACTGTTTTCCTTTCTCCTTCTTACATTTCTTGGTTTATTCATTTACTACACAAGCCAGGTGATAAGTTCCTAATATACTTAGGATCCCCTGCACATGCTTATTTCCTCTTCCAAAATGCCCTTGCTGCCCTGTCTGCCTAACGACCTATGGAATTCAAGACTTAGTGTGTTATTTCTGAGAAGACTGCACGGACCCCACCCCAACTCTCAAGGAAGGTTTGGTCACTTCTGTCCCTGTGTTCATACTGTGTGTGTGTGTGTGTGTGTGTGTGTATTTCTATGACAGTACTTATCAGAATGTAAAGCAACTGTTTGGTTTAAGAAATTTTTGAAAAGATAAATTTTCTAATAAAGCAATAAGGTTAAAGATGTAATGCAGCACACATGAAGGGGACATGAGTGAGAAGGACATGGAGTTGAATCCCAGTTCTACCAATTAGTAGTTATGTGCTAATCATTCACTCAGTAAACTTAAAGTAGATTGCCTATTGTGGGCTAGGTACTTTGCTAAGTTCTGGTGTTACAAGTATGCATGGTTCCCACTAAGATGGCTAAAATAAAAAACACAACAAATATTGGTGAGGATTGTAGAAAAAATTTACAGTTGTGGTAGTAAAATGGTATAACATGCTGCAGTTGCTTTGGAAAATAGTTTTGCATTTCTTCAAAAAGTTAAACATAGAGCTACCATACATAACCTAGCAATTCCATTTCTAAGTATATACTCAAGAGAAATGAAAACATATCCACACAAAAGCTTATATGTGAATGTTCACAGCAGCATTACGCATAATGGTCAAAAAGTGGAAACAACCCAAATGTCCACCAACTGATGAAGGATAAATAATATGTGGAATATCCATGCAATGGAATATTATTTGGCCATATAAACAAAGTAGTAATACATGCTACAACATGCATGAGACCTGAAAACATCATGCTAAGTGAAAGAAGTCAGTCACAAAGGGCTACGTATTGTAATGATGTCATTTATGTAAAAAATCCAGAACAGGCAAATCCACAGAGAATGGAGATAGAAAATAGATCAGGCCGGGCGTGGTGGTCACGCCTATAATCCCAGCACTTTGGGAGGCTGAGGCGGGAGGATCATGAGGTCAGAAGATTGAAGCCATTCTGGCCAACATATTTTTAGTAGAGACGGGTGAAACCCCCGTCTCTACTAAAAATATGAAAAAAACTAGCTAGGCATGGTAGCATGTGCCTGTAATCCCAGCTACTTGGGAGGCTCAGGCAGGAGAATTGCTTGAACCAGGGAGTAGGAGTTTTGCAGTGAGCCAAGATCGCGCCACTGCACTCCAGCTTGGCAACAGAGCAAGATTTCGTCTCAAAAAAAAAAAAAAAGAAAAAAAGTAGATCAGTGGTTCCCAGAGGAGGGTATAGGAAGTAACTGCTAATGGTTACTGAGTTTATTTCTGGGGTGATGAAAAGGAAGCCCTCAAAGAGCTTCTAGTCTACACTATAAATGACCAACAAAGAAATGTATACAAAGGGCAGTCAAGACTGTCACAGCTATACTCACAGTGCTGTCAGAGAACACTGAAGTGAGAGCTAAAGCAGATGAGGGGTAACACTAATTCTTGAAAGGTAAGTAACAATAAACTAAATGAAATGAGGTGGGGGATGGTCTAGAAAAATGGTAGATCAAATGTAATGGCACAGAAGACAGACAGCGTGGTTCTTACAGAGAATCGGAACTAGTTAGAATGAATGGAGTATAGTAAGAGGGGACATGCCAAGAGATGGGGTTAGAGATGGACCAAAGGCTCAATTATAAAGGAACTTTTTATGCTAGGTTAAATAATTTGGACCTTAGTCTGAATATTCTGAGGGAATACTGAAGATTTCAAACAGGTGCCAAAAGGGCTAGAAATTTTAGAAAAATCACTCTGGTCACCATGTGGCTAATGAATAGAGTGTAGAAAGATTAGAGGGTGAGGACAAGTATTAGGAGTTCACCACAGTAATCCAGATGATGGTCTACATGAAGTGTCAGTGAAACTGTCAGTAAAGGTTAAATGAAAGTCACATAGTTTCAGAGACATAATAGGTACCCAATAACCTTTGGTACTTTTCCCACATTTTCATGTCTTTTAGTTTCATGATTTAATTTTTTAAACTGGGGTTTTACTATACTTGACAATGTCAGTACCTGTAAAAATGCTGAAAAGTCACCTCTAAAATCTTCTAATCTGAGGATGGAACCATAATTGAAAACGATAGCCATTAATATCACAACAACTACCAATGAAAAGCTATTCGATTTTTTTTTTCTTTTGAGACGGAGTCTCATTCTGTCGCCCAGGCTGGAGTGCAGTGGTGCAATCTCAGCTCAATGTAGCCGCCATCTCCCGAGTTCAAGAGATTCTTGTGCCTCAGCCTCCTGAGTAGCTGAGATTATAGGCACACACCACCACACCGGCTAATTTTTATATTTCTAGTAGAGATGGGGTTTTGCCATGTTGGCCAGGCTGGTCTCAAACTCCTGACCTCAGGTGATCCGCCCACCTCAGCCTCCCAAAGTGCTGGAATCACAGGCGTGAGAGCCACTGTGCCTGGCTTATTCAATATTTTTTATAACAATAAAAATTAGTAACATCAGGAAATATGAATGTCAGCAAGGAAATGTGCAATAAACATAGCCTTTGAAGGCAGATAAATTAAGGTGCAATTCTTTGAGGTATTCATGTGACCTTGAATGGGTTTCTTAACATCTCCATGAGCCTGTTTTCTTACCTATAAGGATAATACTATATGCATTGGACGGCTTATTACATGGGCCAACTATTTTGTAAATTGGCTAATTAGGGAAGCCAGCACTTTGAAGAGCACGCCCTGTTCTATTTAAATAAACAAGATTGGCTGGGTGTGGTGGCTCACACGTGTAATCCCAACACTTTAGGAGGCCAAGGTGGGCGGATCATCGGGTCAGGAGTTCGAGACCAGCCTGGACAACATAGTGAAACTCTGTCTCGACTAAAAACACAAAAAAATTAGCTGGGCATGGTGGCGGGCACCTGTAATCCTAGCTACTCAGGAGGCTGAGGCAGGAGAATCGCTTGAACCTGGCAGGTGGAGGTTACAGCAAGCCAAGATTGCGCCACTGCACACCAGCCTGGGCACCAGTGTGGGACTCCATCTCAAAAATAAATAAATAAATAAAATAAATAAGATTAAGAAGTCAAAGAAAAACGATGTTTAAGCCATTTATCAGAGTCTACTAAACTGTACTGACAAAGAAATCAAATTGTCTTCACCTTCTGTCATGATTCTTGTATCCTGAAGACTCAGAATAACTATCATATGAAGGGGAATATTTCTGATGCTTTGAGTCAAGGGTCCCTTCTTTACTCTGAGAGAGTGAAACAGATGAACTTTTCCTATAAATAAAATTAAAAACTGATTAAACACTCAAAGTCTCTAATAACAGATTTTAAGTATTGCTTAACAGTAGTATGAAATAAAATGTTGAATGGTTATTATAAAATAACTTACACCACATTATAGAAATATCTTGTTTTATTAAGGAAGTAAACACAAAATCACTCCTAGTATTAATGAATGTAAACAGAGACTTAAAATCTATGAATTACAGACAGTCAAATATGATTAAGAAAAACACACAGAAATACGGTAATGTCACCCAATCCTGCCAAAAATAATCTCTTTAATGGCTTCATTGCTCTTAGAATAAACTTCAAAATCCCAAGTGTGCAAGGTCCTATTCCATGATCTGATCCCTGCATCATCTCATACCATTTTCTTTGCTCTCTGCCTCTAGCCACAATAGTCCTTTACATTACTAACTCCTTATCCATTAGATCTCACCACGAGCTTTATTTCCTCAGGAAAGCCTTCTCTGACCTGCTGGTACCCCCAGGCTATTAAAATTCCTATATTACATATCTCTGAGACATGTATTCCTTTCCTTTTTTTTTTTTTGAGACCAAGTCTCACTTTGTCACCAGGCTGGAGTGCACTGGCGTGATCTCAGCTCACTGCAACCTCCAACTCCCTGGTTCAAACAATTCTCCTGCCTTAGCCTCCCAAGTAGCTGGGATTACAGGCACGCGCCACCACATCCAGCTAATTTTTATATTTTTAGTAGAGATGGGGTTTCACCATGTTGGCCAGGATGGTCTTGATCTCCTGACCTCGTGATCCACCTGCCTCAGCCTCCCAAAGTGCTGGGATTATAGCCGTGAGACACCATGCCCAGCTCCTTTCATAACACTTAAATCAGTGTATAAGTATTCATTTACTTAACTGAATATCTGAGTAATGTTTATCTTCCCTACTAGACTATGCCCATAACTGTATTCCCAACCAAGAATAGTGCCATCACAACAAATACTCCTTACATATTTACTGAATGAATATTAACCTAACAGATACTCATTATATATTTGCTGAGTGAATGAATATTAACCTATCTGTTTCAGTTCTGGTCCTCAGTTGTTTCATGAAGTCTGGAAGGTGTTGCCGTTGGTGGTCATACAGTATTGCAAGAGGAGCTCCTGAAGCCGTGACAGCATCTGAGATATGAGTTCTAGTCAACTCTGCCATCTAAATATGAACACACACAAGAAAGGGAAATACATAAAAAGATAAGGTCACAGAACTGAGAAGAAGCTAGTGTCCTGGGAAGAAAGATCACTGACTTGAAAGCAGGCAAATTCTGCCACTAATAGATGAATTACTGTGGACAAATCATTTAGTCTCAGCAGCTTCATCTTATAAAAACAGAATTGGACTACATAATTTCTAAGGTTTCACCTAGCTATAACAATCTATGAATTAGACAGAAAACCTTCAAGCATATCATAAGCAGTAATAACCCAAAAATTAAATCTTCCTTCAAGAATCGATTTAATTACTAGTTCCTTTCTAACTCTTTGCTGACCAATAGGTGAAGTACATTTTCCCTACTCTTTAACACCACTGCAAGTGCTGCATGTACTATTCATTCAATATTCATTCAAGCACTACTTTGAGCTATTCCTTTTCTAATGTCTTAGAGTATTTTGATATCTTTGTTAATGCTGTCTACATTAAAATTTTCTTGAGAAAGAAGACTCAATTTTATATGTACAACTCCACAGTATCCAATATACAGTAGGTTCATGGATTTCCAATAACTAAGTCATTTCACAAATAGTACTAACTTTTGGTTTAAAAAATTATCACTGCTAAAATAAAGTGAAACTGTTATCAATTATGAATTGTGATATCCTATGCAGAGACAGCAATAAAACTACTTCTGGCTATACCCCTGTTACAGGAAAGAAAAGACAGTAACTAATATCATTCTGGGTAAAAATGAAACTTCTTCACACAAAGCAGATCTGTGGTTCCCCAGGACTGAGATTAGGGACTGGTTGCAAAGAAACATGAGGAAAAGTTTTGAAGCAACAGAAGTATGTTCTGCATTGTGGTGATGAATATAGGGAGATACGTGTGTGTGTGCGCATGCACATGTGTGTGTCTGTGTCGGTGGTTATAGGGAGATACGTGTGTGTGTCTGTGTGTGTGAGAGAGAGAAAGAGAGAGAGAGGAGTGATGGTTATAGGGAGATATATGTGTGCCTGTGTGTGTGTGCGTGCATGTGTGAGACAGAAAGAGAGAAAACTCACCAACTGCATACTTAAAATGGGTACATTTTATTGTTTATAAATTATACATCAATAAAGTTGATACCTTTCTAAAAAGTTTATCAGAGGGCAGAAATTTAGAGCTCTTTGTCTTTTTTCTGTCTCTATAACATTCACATGTACAACACACTCCAATCAATGGTGCCTCTTATTTCAATAAGGTACGGCCCCCACTAAAAGTCACTAATTCAAAGTATGCATTTAC
Organism: Lagothrix lagotricha; assembly: GCA_963574225.1. Taxonomy (NCBI): domain Eukaryota; kingdom Metazoa; phylum Chordata; class Mammalia; order Primates; family Atelidae; genus Lagothrix; species Lagothrix lagotricha. The sequence continues at coordinate 24,767 of CAUYNB010078998.1, read as the reverse complement.
TAAGATTTTAGAAACACATTACTGGTAAGACCAAAGTTACTCCGATTGACTAAAAAGAACTAAAAAGATAATGGTTCTCAGGGGCACGTACCTCACAGATTTGGCGTGCTGCATCTGTGGTGAGGCGAGCGGTCTCTGACTGCTGAGCTGCTACTTTACACGTTGCTTCCTGCAGGACTTCAGTTACTTCCCGTTGTGATTTAACTACCTGCTGTAATGATTCTGCATGGACCTTTACATAAAAGGCGGTTAAAAAAGAAGTTATGTTTTAGTCTCCCCTTGACCCAAATTAATTTTAATTTATAAATTTATTTCATGGATCAAATGTCTTATTTGCAGTAAAAAAACACTTTACTACAATCTGGATTTCATGGTTTAAGTCCTTTTTTTTTTAGACGGAGTTTTGCTCTTGTTGCCCAGGCTGGAGTACAATGTTGCTATCTCAGCTCGCTGCAACCTCCGTCTCCCAGGTTCAAGCAATTCTCCTTCCTCAGCCTCCTGAGTAGCTGGGATTACAGGCATGCACCACCACGCCTGGCTAATTTTTTGTCTTTTTAGTAGAGACGGGGTTTCTACATGTTCATCAGGCTGGTCTTAAACTCCCAACCTCAGGTGATCTGCCCGCCTCGGCCTCCCAAAGTGCTGGGATTACAGGTGTGAGCCACCACACCTGGCCCATGGTTTAAGTCTTAACTCCACTGTTCACAAGTTACTGTATTCGTGAATAAGTAAATACAATATACCTCAGTTGCCACTTCCCTAAACTAGAAATAAGTCTTGACAATTTACTTCACAAGGTTGTAACAAAAATCGAATGACATGGAATTATCCCATAAAAAGTTTTAAAACTTTATTATTTTTATATATATATATATATATATATATATATTTTTTTTTTTTTTTTCTCCTATATAATTAAAAGAATGCTAAAGTAATTTCTAAGATACAAATTTAGGTTTAAAAAACAAGAACCTGCTACAAAATAAGTTACCTGAGCTGCTTTGTTTCGAGTTTCTTCTAATTGTCTCTGACTCTCCAGAGCCTCTTGTTCAGCCTTCAGTTTCAAGAGGGCCAAGTCTCTTTCATGGCGTTGCTGTTGTGCCTTAAAGAAATGGTCAAATGTTGATTCTACGATGCTAAACTATTTTAACACAGTGACTATAACACACACAATGCTATCTTCCTAATACAAATCGTTTAAAGCAGCTAATTAGAACCAAAGGGAAAGATAGTAAAAAGAATAGTCAATAGCCACTTTTCACTTATCAAAATATTTAATGACTACCTCCCATGTGCCAAATAATGTAGTAATATAAAAAATTTCCAGGGCATACAGGACTAAGAATTCATACCAAAAAGCTGGTTAGAAAGCAAAGGCTATAGCACCCAACTTTTTGGAAGAGATAAAAAATATGTCCTATGTGTAAAAGAAAAAAGTAATGCCTCACATTTCGAAATTTTATGATTCTTTTATTTTCACTTTGAAGTAGCAGTTTCATTAAAAAATGATGCCCCCATATAACGTTTTCTTGTTACTAGGACCCTTTCTTTTTTTCTTTTTTTTCTTTTTTTTTTTTTAAGACAGAGTCTTGCTCTGTTGCCAGGTTGGAGTACAGTGGTGCAATCTCAGCTCACTGCAACCTCCACCTCCTGGGTTCAAGCAATTCTCCTGCCTCAGACTCCAGAGTAGCTGGGACTACAGATGCACACCACTCGCCCAGCTAATTTTTGTATTTTTTAGTAGAGACGAGGGTTTCACCATGTTGGCCAGGATGGTCTCGATCTCTTGACCTTGTGATCCGCCCACCTCGGCCTCCCAAACTGCTGGGATTACAGGCGTGAGCCACCGCGCCCGGCCACCAGGACCCTTTCTTACTACTATTCCATGCAATGTTATCTACAAACATATACATTTTCATCTCCTTTGAAATAGTGCTAAATAATAGAAGTTTTCAAAAGGTGGTAAGGGCCGAGTGCAGTGGCTCACGTCTGTAATCCCAGCACTTTGGGAGGCCATGAGATGATTGCTTGAGGCCAGGAGTTCAAGACCAGTCTGGTCAACATAGTGAGACCCTCGTCTCTATTTTTTTTTAATTAAAACAAAACAAAAAAAGACAAAAAATGGTGGTAAGTCTGTATGTAAGACTGTGGTAATGCTCTGCCCAAATCTAGAAACCCTGAATTGTAACGTATTTCTAAAATGGTAGAAAACCTCAGGGCTGACTCAGACTTCAAGGTCAGGATGGCCCTCCACTACAATGGGGTCATTTCCTCAATACAATGATTCTCAACAAAGTTGGCATTAGTCCCTCCCTCACCCTCTACCAGGCGACATCTGGATATGTCCAGGGAGTTACTGCTGCCACAATGACTGGACAACACTACTGTTATTTAGTGGGAGGGGGACAGGAATGATGGGCTCTCTGCAAAGTATGGGAACAGTCCCACACAAAGAACTGTCTGACAGGTCTTTTGGGAAGAAAAAATGGAAAATAAAACTGAAAAAAAAAAAAATAATTTAGCATCAAAAGCCATAAAACATTTAGGAATAAATTTTAAAGTGTATAAGACCTCTACAGTGAAAACTGTAATACTGATGAGAGAAATATTCAAAGATCTAAATAGAAAAATATATCATGTTCACGAATTACAAAAGGCAACACTGTTAAGATATGAATTCTCCCCAGACTGACTGACCTATAGATTTAATACCATTCTAATCAAAATCCTACCAGGCTTTTTTTTTTTGGAGGGGGGTAGAAATTGACAAACTGATTCTAAAAATTACACGGAAAAGCAAACAACCTAGAATAGCCAAAACCATCTTCGAAAAAAAGAAACAAAGTGTGAGGAACTATATCTTGATTTCAAGACTCACTAAAAAGCCACGGTAATAAAAACAATATGGTACTGAAATTAAGGATAAATGAAAAGATGAATGGAAAATGGGCCCAGAAATAGGTCTACACATAATTGATTACTTAATCATTGATACACACACTAAGGTAATTTAAGTCTTTTTAATAAACTGATCCTGGAACAGTTGAATACCCATATTTAGGGAAAAATAAACTTGGTTCTCTTCCTCACATCAAATCCCAAAATTAACTTGAGAAGGATTACATACTTAAATATGAAAGCTAAAATTATAAAGCTTTTGGGAAAAAACATAAGAGAATGTTAGGATATCTTAGTATCTTAGGGTAGGCAAAGATTTCTTTCTTTCTTTCTTTCTTTCTCTCTCTCTCTCTTTCTTTCTTTTTTTGAGACAGGGTTTCACTCTGGAGTTCAATGGCACAATCTTGGCTTACTGCAACCTCCACCTCCCAGACTCAAGTGATTCTCCTGCCTTAGCCCCTCCGAGTAGCTGGGACTACAGGCATACACCACCGTGGACAGCTAGTTTTGTGTATTTATAGTAGAGATGGGATTTCACCATGTTGCCCAGGCTGACCTTGAACTGCTGAGCTTAAGTGAGCTGCCTGCCTTGGCCTCCCAAAAAGTCCTGGGATAACAGGTGTGAGCCACCACGTTCGGCCCAAAGAATTCTTAGAAAACGAAAGGTATTACCACAAAGAAGAGAAACAAAAAACTGGATTTGGTCAAAATTTAAAACTTCTATTCCTCAAAAGACACAGTTTAAAAAGTGAAAAGCCAAAACCTGGAGTACAATATTTCCAATACATATGAAAAGAACTTGTTTCCAGAACTCCTATAAATTAATAATTAAAAAGACAACCCCATCATGAAGGGAGTAAAAGAGTTGAACAGATATTCACAAAAGAAGAGAAAAGAATGCTTAATAAATACACAAAAAGACAATCAGTATCATCAGTCATGAGAGAAATGCAAATTACAACTACAATGAGATACTATTTCACACTCAACAGAATGACTGAAATAAAAGATCAATAATACCAAATGATAGCAGAGATACAGACAACTGAAATTCTATATATTTCAGAAGTGTAAAATATTACAACCACTTTGAAAACTGTATGGCACTTTCTTATAAAGTTTCATATACTTGTCCCAAGCAATTCTACCACTACTAAGTACTTGCACAAAAAAAATGAAAATACATGTAGTACCCACAGAGTTGTTTAAAAATGTTCATAGTAGGTATATTTACAATAGCCAAAAGCTGGAAATAATCCAAATGTACATCAATAAGAAAACTGATACACAAACTGTGAATATTAATGGAATATTACTCAGCAAAAAACAAAACAAAAAACTGATAAAACAACATGGATAAATCTTAAATTGATATTGAATAAAATAAGTTCAACACAGAGTTCAAAGGACCCTTCATTTTATACAAAGTTCTAGAACAGGCCAAAATAAACTATGGTGCCAGAAATCAGAACAGTAAATGCCTTTGGGAAGGGGGATTAATTGAAAATGGGCATGAGTCAACTTTCTGGGGTAATAATGTAATGGTTCTATACCTTGATTAGGGTGGTTCTTATATAGGTATATACACTGGTCAAAACTCATCAAAACTATACACTTAAAATCTGTGTATTTTATACTATGTAAGTAATACCTCAGGGTTTTGTTTTTTAAAGCATCTCCACTAAGGAATAGTGCTTAGACCGTCTCTGGATTTTTGTTTGCTAAGGAAAAATCCACATTATCCTGGCTTTATCAGACACCTGGATCTCAGAAACTTTTCTTTTTGGTATAAATAAAGCTTTTTTTTAAAAAAAAAAAAACTCAGTATTTATCAATGAAAAGAGAAAATATAAAGAATATTTGACTAAATGATTTTCATACTATCAATTAAACAAAGCAGAAAACATGGAAAACAAAGTATTTGAGAGAGCATGATTTTATTATTGTTCTGCTGCCAAACACTGTATCTTTTTAGTATCCTGATAGTTTTTCCCAGGACTATTTATTTATAGGTGCTATATGGCAGACTGTTTTTTTCTATTTGGCACAGTAGTTTAAGTCATCATTAAAACTATTTTAAATAGCGAAGAAAGAAGAAAAACCACAGAAAGCTAAAAAAGAAAACTCTAAAAATACCTTTATGATCTGAGCTAGAGACACACTCTCCTGCTGAGCAAGTGAAATGCCTCTAACTCTTTCTACATCTGACAGTTGGCGCACGGATTCCTCAATGGCGTTCAGATAACTGAGTTCTGCTGCCATACGATGATGGAGGCCAGCAGGAGAAAAGCGCTTAGAACCTGGAGGGGGTGACAATGGTCAAATGAAAAAATTAACATGAAATTACACCTCAGATTTCTAAAATTTGTCATTCGAAGAGCCAAAATCAAGTTTGCTTTCCTTTGTAGGAAAAACTGGGACTTAGTACAGGACTATCTCGGAGATACTGCAGGTTCAGTTCCAGTCCAAAGAAATAAATATATAAAGCAGGTCACAAATTTTTTGGTTTCACAGTACATATAAAAGTTATATGTGCACTATACTGAGTTCTAGTAAGTGTGCTATTGCACACTTACTAGTCTAAAAAACATGTACATACTGGGCCGGGCACAGTGGCTCACGCCTGTAATCCCAGCACTCTGGGAGGCTGAGGCAGGCAGATCATGAGGTCAAGAGATCAAGTCCATCCTGGCCAACATGGTGAAACCCTGTCTCTACTAAAAATACTAAAATTAGCTGGGCGTGGTGGTGCCCACCTGTAGTCTCAGCTCCTTGGAAGACTGAGGCAAGATAAATGCTTTGTCTCAAAAACAAAAACAAACACACACACACACATACACACTTTAATTTTAAAATACTGTATTGCTAAAAAATGCTAACGATCTTCTGAACCTTCAGCGAGTCCTAATCTTTTTGCTGGTGGAAGGTCTTACCTCAATGTGGATAGCTACTGACTGATGAGGGTAGTTGCTAAAGGTTCAAATGACTGTGGCAACTTTTTTTTTTTGAGATGGAATCTAGCTCTGTCACCAGGCTGGAGTGCAGCAGTGGTGCAATCTCAGCTCACTGCAACCTCCGCCTCCTGGGTTCAAGCAATTCTCCTGCCTTAGCCTCCTAAGGAGCTGGGATTACAGGCATGTGCCACCATGCCCAGCTAATTTTTTTGTATTTTTAGTAGAGATGGGGTTTCACCATGTTGTTCAGGCTGGTCTCAAACTCCTGACCTCGTGATCTGCCTGCCTCAGCCTCCCAAAGTGCTGAGATTACAGGCGTGAGCCACTGTGCCCGGCCAACTGTGGCAACTTAAGACAACAATGACCTTCACTGCATGGACTGACTCTTGCTTTCACCTTTGGAGCATGCGATGCTGTTTGGTAGCATCTGACCCACTTTCTGCAGAACCTCTTTCAAAACTGGAGACAATGCTCTCAAACCCTGCCACTGCTTTATCAATTAAATTTATGTAATATTCTAAATATTTTCTTCAAACTTTAACTCATCAGCTGTATTAACCCCTAATTAGAGAGTCAGCTCATGCTTTGAAGCCACACCATGACTTCTCTCGAGCTACTATGAAAGTCCTAGATGACATTTTCTTCCAACATAAGGCTGTTTCATCTGCACTGAAACTCTGTTCAGTGTAGCCACTTTCATCAAGTATCTTCTGGATAACTTGCTGCAACTTCTATATCAGCACTTGTTGCTTCACCTTGCACTTTTATTTTATGGGAGATGGCTTCTTTCTTTAACCTCTGCTAGCTTCCAGTTTTTCTTCTGCAGCTTCCTCACCTCTCTCAGGGTATACAGAATTGAAGAGGATTAGGGTCTTGCTCTGGATTAAGCTTTGGCTTAAGGTTGCCACTGGCTTGATCTTCTATCTAGGCCCCTAAAATTTTCTCCATATCCGCAATAAGGCTATTTTGTTTTCTTATCTATCATTCATGTGATAAACCTTTCATTTCCTTCAAAAACTTTTCCTTTGCATTCACAACTTGGCTAACTGGCACAAGAGGCCTAGCTTTTGGCGTATCTTGGCTTTTGACATCCCTTTCTCACTAAGCTTAATCATTTGTTCATTTGTACCTTCTGATTTAAAGTGAGAGATGTGACTTTTCCTTTCTTCTTTTTTTTTTTTTTTATTGGGATGGAGTCTCGCTCTGACACCCAGGCTGGAGTGCAGTGGCATGATCCTGGCTCACTACAACCTCCGCCTCCCAGGTTCAAGCAATTCTTTGCCTCAGCCCCCCAAGTAGCTGGGATTACAGGTGCCCATCACCATGCCCAGCTAATGTTTTTGTATTTTTAGAAGAGAAAAGGTTTCACCATATTGGCCAGTCTGGTCTTGATCTCCTGAACTTGTGATCCACCCACCTCAGCCTCCCAAAGTGCTGTGATTACAGGTGTGAGCCACCGCGCCCAGCAGTGACTCTTCCTTTCACTTGAACACTTAGAGATCATTGTAGGGTTAGTAACTGGTCTAATTTCAGTATCATCATGTTTCAGGGAATAGGGAGCCCAGAGGGAGAGTGGCAGAGGGGAACAGTGAACTGGTGGAGCAGTCAGAATATACACATTGATCCATTAAGTTTGCCCTCTTAAATGGACAAGGTTGGTAGCACCCAAAACAATTATTGGTACAACATGAACATCAAAGATCACTAATCACAGATCACCGTAACAGATATAGTAATAATGAAAACCTTGAAATATTGAAAAATTTGTCAAAATGTGAACACAGGGATATGAAGTGAGCACATGCTGTTGGAAAAATGGCACTGATGAACTTGTTCAATGCCATGAACCTTTAATTTGTAAAACAAACAAAAAAACCCTGCAGTATCTGCAAAACGCAATAAAGCGAAGCACAATACAACAAGGTAGGCAGGTACAATGTACTTTACTTCTATGTGTGCAAACACATGTGTGTGTATATATACACACATACATATACATATAAACAGGTGTGCATATATGGGACATATTTGTCAGACATGTTTTGACTGATGCTGGCAAGATGGGGAAAAAAATCAACATTGCTGAGTCTCTCACTCTTTTTTTTTGTTGTTCTTTTTTTTATTTCATAGGTAATGCTGCTAAATCTCACGCTTCTTAATATTTAATTTCTTACAGTTTTTAATACTTGAAAAGTAATCATATTCACTTGAAATAATATTTCTCTTTGACTCAACGGAAAGAAAAGGAATTTTCAGAGAAAAAATTTCATATCTTATTCTAAAAATTACAATTGCATGGATCTACTTACCTGGTAACGGAGCCAGGTTTTCTGTCGTCGTTCTGCTGGCAGCCAGGTTCAAATCAGTGAAAGCTGCATTAGGCTTAAATCCTGTTATAGTTGGAGGCATGACTGAGGACTTAGATCTTTCTGAAGAAGTTCCTGGAAGGTCAAACTGCAATGATTTTTGGGAACTTGGTGACAGGGGAGAAGTTGGAGTTTTCTGAGATCTTCCCTTATCTGATGAGACACTGGAAGTTTTGATCCATAAAAACGTTAGAGGAAGGAAAAGTACTTTGTAAACCAGCTAAATAATTCAAAAGAACAACATATAAAAGAACTTTATCAACATTAGCTTTAAAAAGTTGTGACTTAGGCATTTATTCATTAATATAGTCACTATGCTGAATAAATGACTACGAATGTTCCTCTAATTGCTAGATTTACAGTGGTGAACAAGCAAGGCACAAACCCTGCCCTAAGTACAATGGAAAGGGAGCAGCTTGATTGAACTAGCACTCAACTCTTCCCTCTACAGTGTACATATTATTATGATTCATTCATTATAGCATGAGGAAGTCTTCTAAAATAGATACTATACAGCAATAAAATTGCAGCCATACATGAGTCTTAAAATACATCTCATAAAGACAATATTTTATATTAAAAGGTAAGAAAAGACAAAAACGATTCTTTTGTTACACCCTCTTGTTAATCTAAGAGTCACAGAAGAAATTTTCACACTATCCATCTCTACAAACGTAATATATTTCATTTCTTTGTATCTACTTTTTAATACTACATCTCTTCCCTGAACTTTCTAATAAGTAACATCTCATAACAGTTTGTAACAACTCTTAAGGCATTGAATTCAATACAAGGCACGTTTCTAACCTTTCTTTGAAAAAGTAAGCTCATTAAAGGTATTATTTCTCATAACATCAAGCATGTTGCCTTGCACTGAATATTTATTTACTGAATAAATTATTCAACGATGCACTATAAAAAGCATTTCAGCACAGGTGTATTTCCAACATACTGTAACAAGTTTGCTTTCAGCTTCTAATAAAATAATGAAATAGCTTTCAAAGGCAAAAGTTTCTCTTAAACCCAGAATAAAAATATTTGAATAAAAGTAGTCCTGAGAGGCACTCACGTGTTTATCTGACCTTTATTTTCTATTGATACTTTAGATACATACTATTTCTAACATCTATTTCATGTATAAAACACAAAAAGAATTATCATTTTAAGAGATTTCCATTAAATAATTAAAACACAACATCAAACAAAACAAGTACTCTGCACCTCAACTTACCGTTTTGTAAGATGAATTTATATTTGCTTTGCAGAGTAAATTTAGCTAAACCAGCATTTCTAAAAGTATATTTCTAATAATGTCAATAAGTGTTCCAAGAAAGAAAGAAAGAAAAGAGAGAGAGAGAAAGAAAGAAACAGCTTGGGGACAAAGAGTGACCACGGCCAAATAAATTAAAAAAGAGAGAGAGAGAGAGATTAAACAATTTCTGAAAAATTCTGGACTCCTCCTTATCAAAGCCTCAAATTATTTTATCCACCGTGAATCTCAATGGGTGAGGAAAGGAGAATTTAGATTGTAGTATAAAGCATTTATGAAACTTATTTGGCTATGGATCCTATTTAATAAATGCTTAACTTTGTAAATTTTGTCAAGTTAAATCATCAGAGTAACTCTTAAGATAAAGTTTTCTAAATTCCAACATCACTGACAAAGAAAATAAAATTCAGTTTTAAATATAGAAATGATGCTATTAATGATGTAATATTATTTGTAACATAAAAGCACTAAAAATGGTTATCTTTATCACAGTACTAGAAAAAGCACAGTGTTGCTGGGTGCAGTGGCTCACACCTGTAATCCCAGCACTTTGGGAGACCGAGGTGGGCAGATCGTGAGGTCAGGAGTTTGAGACCAGCCTGACCAACATGATGAAACCCTGTCTCTACTAAAAACACAAAAAATTAGCCAGGCATGGTGGCAGGCACCTGTAATCCCAGCTACTCAAGAGGCTGAGGCAGGAGAATCGCTTGAACCTGGGAGGCAGAGGTAGGGCCAAGATCGGGCCACTGTACTCCAGCCTGGGCAACAGAGCGAGGCTCCGTCTGAAAAAAAAGAAAGAAAAGAAAAGAAAAAAAGAAAAAAGAAAAGAAAGAAAAGAAAAAGAAAAGAAAAGAAAAGAAAAGCACAAGTTTACTTTAAAAGGAAAAAAATAAATCCCTGTCTTCTCAGAGCCTCAATTTCCAAGACAAAACCAGTGCACAGATGAAAAGTCACATGGACAAATGAGTAGGAACCGTATAGCTAGCAATAACTGTAGGTTATTTTGTAAGCAACAGACTAAGTGCATAGTATTATGATATTAGAAGGTAAAGAGAAAAACACAGTATGCAAGCTTCAAAATCAATATTAGAGTGAGATTTCAAAATCTGTTTGAGTGGTCTAGTAAGTTGAGCAGAGAAGTTCAGAGAAAGAAATAAGCAATAAGACAAAAAGGATGCTAAGTAGTTGTGTTGAAAGAATGAATAGATGACAATCAAAATTTATATACAAAAGAAATGAGACAGCTTGTGGTAGCTCAGTGAAAACACTTCAAGTAGAGTTAGGCACTTAGAATTGATCTATGGGGAAACCCTGACCTTGCAAAGCACCCTATGCAGGGTAGCTGCTTAGTCAAAAGATTGAGCCAAGAAAACAACTGTAACAGCAGCATTCAGCACAGAAAATTGGGTTGTGCTAGAGGGAGAGAATTCCTGAGAAAGAGGTTTTATCAGTCTAGATGATATATGACCGTATTCTAAAATACAGATAAAGATCACAGCTGTGAACAAAGCTATGTAGTCTATCTGTAAAGTACAGAATTGTGTAGTAGCTTAAATATGCAGTTAAGGAGACTGCTGAGCTAAAATTCATCATATGGATTTTTAAAATGATATTATAACTTTATATATGAAATATAGTATAAAGTACACATTACTTTACCTCACAGAATGTCCAGAAAGATCCTCCAAAGTGCTATCTGTATCAAGAGTCGGCTCAAAATCTTTAACAGAAAGTTTGCTACCGGTTCCAGATTTCTTTCCTTGATGGGAGCCACGTTCTGAGCTGGACTGCACTTTTTCCTCATCAAGAGGTGAGTTCTGGACATTTCCAGTGAATGAATCCAACCCTGTAAAATAAATTTCTTATAAAGCTGATTCCCAATACTAGAAGTTATTGAGAGAATAAATGATATATAGATTTCAATAAAATAAGAAGTATAAACCAGATATTTAAAATTTGACCTATACTGTATTCAAAAACTGTTTTCCATATCTAAAATAAAGCAGTCATCCTTCTGTCTCCATTTAAGGAAAGTGAAGTTTCTTCCATTAATTCTACTTGCTATTAAGAAATCATGCTTAGCTCAACTGGTAATAAAAGACAAGTATATTAAATAACAATAAAGTACTAATCTATCCCTATGAAAAAGTAACCAAAAATAAGTTTTTTAAGGACAAAATCCAGAGCTGAAAGAAAAATGGTACGAACTGCTAACTGAACTACATAATTCTTCTGAAAAACTCTATGGTAAAAACTATGTAGCCTGATTTATAAAAATATTCATATTCTCTGACTGAATAATTTTATTCATAGGAATATATCTTAAGGAGATGACCGAAACAAAAACTATTCATGTTATCAATGTGTAACTTTGTAACTTAAAGAAATTTAATCTACATTTCTAACAAGAGAATAGCTGTCTAAATTACATAGATAACAGTAACCTGAACATTTATATAGAACATTGTAATTAAAATGCACTTCATATATAGTACCTTATTGCTCTTAAACGTCTTGTGAAATAAGTACTATATCCCCAATTTACTGATGAGGTAATTAGAGATCTATGGGGCTTAATAACTCGCTTAACAAGGGCATTCTGCTCTGGTAACAGCAGAAATAGGACATATACCCAGACCTCCTGACGCTAGTCTAGTACACTATTCATCTTGACTGTATGTTTAAACAGTAGCACGGGAAAATATTTATTATTACCGTTTTTAAAAAGCAGATTACAAAACTACATATAAATTTTAATGGTGGCCAAAAAAATTTTAAATATAAAATATGCATTTTATATATTATATATATACACACAAATGTTTATATATATATACACATATAAATACATACACACAAATGTGTATATATACATTAAAATTTTTTGGAAAATTTTATAGAAAAATCACTATATTTTAAAATATGTATATACAAAAAAATTTAAAGTTAAATTTTAAAGATATATATGTGATTAAAGATCAAAATAAAATACAAAAATTAAAGAAAATTACCCTTTACACTCGTACTCATAGCAGTATTATTGAAAATAACTAGAAGATGAAAGCAACCCAAGTGTCCAACAACTGATGAACAGATAAACAAAATGTGGTATATACATACAAGGGAAAATTATTCAGACTTAAAAGGAAGAACATTCTGACACATGCTACAGCATAGATGAACCTTGAAGACATTATGTTAAGTGAAATAGCCAGCCACAAAAGGACAAACACAATTCCACTTGCATGACACAGCTAGAATAGGCAAATTCATAGAGAGAAAGTAGAAAAGTTGCTACTCGGCACTGGGAGAAGAGGAGAATGAGAGTTATTATTGAATGGATATAGTGCTGCAGTTTGAGATGATGAAAATGGTCTGGAAATAGATAGTGGTCATGATGACAAAACAGTGTGAATGTACTTAACTAATGATCTGTACACTTGAAAATGGTTAAATTCCCTGGTGAAATCAATAGACAAAGAAAGTTAGAATGGTGGTTGCCAGGAACTGAAGGGAGGAATGTTGAATGAATACAGAGCTTCAGTATGAGAAGATGAGAAAGTTCTGGAACTGAGTGGTGGGGATGGTTGTACGACAGTGTATATGTGCTTAATGCCACTGAAGTGTAGACTTAAAACAGAATATTATCAATCAATTAGAAAGGACTCTACAAAGTCTATTTAGGATCTCAAGGCTAGAAGCAAGCTGTTAATACTGATTATTGCTAATTTTTCTACAATAAAGCTGCACTGCTTTCATAATAAGAACACTTTATTTATTTAATGTTGTTTATAACAAATACACAATTTAAAATTTTTTCTTGACTTTAAACAACTAGAAATTATAGACAACACAATGTTCTGTGCAAGAAAGACCTATATTCCAATCAAGGGACCCATATAGAAAGAAAATGCCCTTACATTAAAAGATTGCCAAGTAAAGCCATATTCTATGTCTTAAAGCAAAAATTTTTTCTTAGGATTACCATTTTATCTACCAACTACTTTCAACTATACTGGGTAAATTTTTGTACAGAGCATGCAGACACTCTTTTTCACCACCAGATGGAGCATATACAATAAAAATCACACTGATTTTAGAACTTGGGGATGAACAAAAAACTAAGAGGATGCTGTGGAAAGTGAAATACATCAGGGTTTTTCTGGTATTGTAGGTGAGGACTAGGGAAACTGAAAGCCACAAAACGCTATCTATACTTCATCTAACCTGTTTTCGAAGTTAATTTTTTAAAACTACATTAAATCATATTGTTAACACATATAAACTCAATATATCATGATTTTTTCTTTTTTTAAGACAAGTCTTGCTCTGTTGTCCAGGCTGGGAATGCAGTGGTGTGATCACGGCTCACTGCAGCCTCAACTTCATGGGCTCAACTGATCCTTCCACTTCAGCCTCTCTAGGAGCTGGGGCTACAGGTCTACGCCACCATGCCTGGATAATTTTTCTATTTTTTTGTAAAGACAGGGTTTCGCCATGTTGCCCAGGCTAGTCTTGAACCCCAGGAGTCTGAGGTCCTAGATCAAAAGATTCACCCACCTAGGCCTCACAAAATGCTGGGATTATAGGAGTGAGATACCATGCCCAGCCTATATTATGAAATTTTAAAATTGTACAGTATACCATAGCAGAAGACAGACTGGATGTGGGAGTCAGAAATCAGAATCTAGGCTTTGCCAATAACAAGTTAGTGACCTTAGGTGAGACACTAACTTAGCAAACCCTAACAATTGCAAAACAAAAGAACTGAGCAAGATCACCATTTCCTAAACTGTGTTCAGCTGAATTCTAATGCCATAAAATGGTTATTGATGATTCTCTAGTTAAAATAACTCTTGGACAATGCTTCATACTACAGCCTCATCCTTATCCTAAAATAGGTAATGCACTAGCATATTGAAGCGTTGAGTCTTACAGGAAAGAATCTTGTTTCACTGTAACATAATTTTCCAAAGTTATGGAACCATGGAGCTCTTTTATTCTCAGAACACTTATGAAACAGTCTATACCACTAAACTTATATTTCACAAGAAAATGCAGAGTTTAGGAAGAGCTGGTAAAATGATGTCTAAACAGCCTACAAAGACTTTCAGAACACTTCCAAATTGCAAAAATTTCATTAGGTTAATGACTAAAAAATAATATCTCCTATCACTTTCATTGGAAGTATAAACTGGCACTAACTTTCTTAAAAGCTATTTGGCAAAATGTACCCAAATTTTAAACATGGCATATTATTTGTTCCATTATCTCACCTCTAGAATTTCCCCCTAGAGGAAAAAACCAGACTAATGCATAAAAATGTATTTACAAGGATATTCAATGCACTAGTACTCACGATGGAATAAAGAAAAAAGAAAATAACCTAAATATCCAGCAATGGGGAAATAATTAAATAAATTATAATATATTCAAATAACAAGCCAGGTGTGGTGGTTCACGCCTATAATCCCAGCACTCTGGGAGGCTAAAACAGGTGGAATGCTTGAGCCCAGGAGTTTAAGACCAGCCTGGATAACATGGCAAAAGCCCATCTCTACAAAAAAACAGAAAAATTAGCCAGGTGGGGCGGTGTGTGCGGGTAGTCCCAGCTACCTGGGAGGCTGAGGTGGAAGGACCAATGGAGCCAGGATGTTGAGGCTGTGGTGAGCCACAAGCTGTGATCACACCACTGTACTTCAGCCTGGGTGACAGAGTGAGACCCTATCTCAAAAAACAAACATAAAAACAAGCAAAATCAGAATAGCATTCTGTTACTTAATGTATCAGAGTATCTCTGCGTATGTATATATGTATGTCAGTATCTCTGATACTATGTATATATACTATTAAGTTTTTTTAAAAAAACTAATTGCAAAGCAATTATTATTTACATGTGTTTTTAAAATAAAGTTGTGTGTGTGTGTGTAATTTTTTGTATATGTCAAAAATGTTAACAGTAGTTAATCTCTGAAAGATCAAAGGAAATTTGTCTTTCTTTGAAAAGTGTTTATCTCTAATTTTTAATTTTTTATCATTGCAAATGTATTCCTTTTGTATTAAGGAAAAGATTCATAATGTGATATATCAGAAGGTATTATTATAATGATAAATATGAAAGCGAATTACATTAGCATAAGAAATTCCTCTAACTTCTTATGGGAACAAATCATAACTTTAGATTACTACTATAAAATCATTGGTAAAAGAAAAAGTTACTATGTGGGATTCCTCTTACATTGAGTCTTTTCCTTTTTTCCTTTCTTTCCTTTAGTAGAAGTAGATGAACGAGATGATGCAGCAGACTGGGCTCCTGACGAATGCTGGGAGGTAACATCCACAGAGGAAGGATCATAGGCAGACTTTCTATTAGAATGGTCCTCCTGAGGGCCTAAAGGGCTACTGTCAAAGAATAAATAATAGTAGTTCTAAAAAGAAAAGTCTTACAACACAGCTAAATTAAAGATATTTTAAAATCTGTTTAATCACTAGGAGAATAGAACTACAATCAAAGACGGCTTCTACTTTACTTCTTTTTTAACCACCGTAAGCCTGGATTGTTCCCTATGGTTCAGTTTATTACTAAGAAAAATCTCAGGTTAGTGAAACCAATAAAAACTAATATTTGGAGAAAAATATATAATGTTGAATACTGGAAAACATGGCCTCAATTTCTATTCAAATTTAGAATTTATATATTGTAACTATTTCCCCTCTTATAATCTTATAGACAACAATAACTTAATATGTTCTACCTCTTCCTGGAAAGAAAATGCATCAAATCAGATCGATTGGTGATATATTAAATGTCACCATAATTAAATCCTTGAAAGGTTTTATTTAAAAATTTAATATTTTCCTTAGAGCTCAAAACTTAAAACTATGCTTTTTCTCATATGATTTTCATACCTATTCCTATTAATCTAATTAAATTTAACTGATTTTTATAAGATTATCTAATAATTTTATATCAATTACAATCTGTGATGTTTGAAAAAGATAATACTGAACATGAATAATTACAGATAAATTTATATCATAACAAAATATATGGAGAAATTCTCTCCAGCAAAGTCTGATCCACTTGCTACGTAACTATGTACAAGTAATTTAACCTCTGCTTCAGTTTGCTCTCTAAAATAGAAGTGATAACAAAATGCTTTCCACATCAGGCTATTATAAAAATGAGTTAACATAGGTAAAGTCCCTCGGTCCTTTCAGTGTCTTGTACAATAAGTGCTGCTCAGTAATTATTAGATATTATAATCATTATAATCATTGTTTTTCAAAGCTTTGCAAAATTTTAGATATTTTCTTGATTATAAAATATTACTACTTGGAACCATGGAGTCATATATCTATCTGATCTTCTTCAATTCTATCACAGAAAACCATTTCTTAAGCTTTTTATGTTATTATACCATGGAGTAGTTTCCCAATACTCCAGTACTCTACTAGGAATTCAAAGATTGACTTAATAACCTGTATTTTGCTTAGTATGTGCCAGGCCCTGTTCTAAGTACATGATTTTTTTTTTCTTTTTTTGAGATGGGGTCTAGCTGTGTCACCCAGGCTGGAGTGCAGTGGTGCAATCTCGGCTTACTGCAACTGCCGCCCCCTAGGTTCAAGTGATTTTCATGCCTCAGCCTCCCTCTATTTCATTTAATACTCATAACAACTCTATGAGGCAGGCAGGTACTATTAATGTTCCATTTTACAGAGAAGGAAGCTGACACATGGGAGGGCTAAGTAATGTGTACAAACACAAACAACTAATAATCAGGAGAGCCTGGATTTAAACAAAGGCAGTCTGGATCCAGAGCCCATGCTCTTAATAGCTACTATGATGTGCATCCTCTACATGTATCTTTAAATAAGAAAAACCTAGCTAATAGCGGACCACAGTTCTCATTTGTAAACTTTTCTCACTCTTCAGAGTTTATTCCATATTGCCAATATATTCTTACTGAGGTTCAAGAGTTGATTTTTTTTCTGTCAAAGTCCCACTCCCTGGAGAAGAGACAAAATCATCTTCATATGAAACATTGCTTAGAGGAGTTGTGTTGGCATTCAAAGGCCGTGATGTTGATGTTCCTCGGTCCAACTTGTCTTCAAACCCTGACAGAAGTAATAATTGACGCATGGTTAAAAATGAAAATCAAAAAACTGTAAGAAAAGCATCCCATACATGGAGATTAGCAATATGGGCTTAGGGATATTTTAGTTCCCTTTAATATTGCTTCTTTTCTATTTACCTTTATATCTAACAATACTTTTTTTAAGCTTTTTATTATGAAAATTTTAAAAGACACATGAAAAAGAGATTAGCATAATGAAATCAAAGTATTCATCATACAGCTTTGACAATGACAAATACATCACCAATCTAGTTTCAATTAAACCTCCTACTACCTTCATCTACCACCTCCCAGTCTATTTTAAAGCAAATTCCAGATAATATTTCATTCTCATTTCATCTCTAAATATTTAACTAAAAAATCTTAATGAAAATTTAATAGAATTAATAAGTATGTTGACTGAAGCATTTTACTTCATTAAAAGAAAGAAAAATAACTTTCAAATCAAAAGAAATTTAAAATTATCACTAATACAAATTTGGCTAAACAAGAGAAAGCAATAGCATATGAAGGTCTATACAAGACCCTTAAGAAATACCTAAATATGGCCGGGCGTGGTGGCTCACGCCTATAATCAAAGCACTTTGGAGGCCAAGGTGGGCGGATCACCTGAGGTCGGGAGTTCAAGACCAGCCTGACCAACATGGTGAAACCCCGTCTTAAAAAATAATAACAACAATAAATAAATAAACAAATAAGAAACACCTAAATATGAATTCTAGGAAAAAGTAATGTGATACCCAGTTAAGCATAAAAGGAACAGATGAAATCCATTCACTATTATAGAAGGGAAATCTCCAATCTGGAAATTCTAAGGTAATGTTAGTATAAAATGGGCAGATTCCATATACAGCAGGAAGGACAGAGAAAGGGACTTAAAGGAATTGAGTCAGTCTATCATAGAAAAGGAAAGCTGTGCTGCAGGATTTCAAGGATAAGAAGGGAACTTTAGAAGTTATTGTTTTAGGAATCAAATACACAGTATTGTTCAAAGTCTGATTGCTATTAAAATTAGTTTTAAACATTAATAGAGTTGTTTTCATATTAGAAATGCTACTACTGTTATCCCTTCTCAATTCCTGACTGTCATATTCCCAAGAATTCACAAATCACCACTGTGTTAAGAAACATACTTAGTTTCTTTTTGTTTTTTTGAGACTGAGTCTTGCTCTGTCACCCACGCTGGAGTGCAGTGGTACAATCTCAGCTCACGGCAACCTCCGCCTCCCAGGTTCAAGTGATTCTCGTGCCTCAGCCTCCCGAGTAGCTGGGATTGCAGGTGCATGCAACCACACCAAGCTAAATTTTTTTTGTATTTTAAGTAGAGGTGGGGTTTTACCATGTTGGCCAGGCTGGTCTCAAACTCCTGACCTCAAGTGACCAGCCCACCTAGGACTCCCAAAGTCCTGGAATTACAAGTGTGAGCCACCTTGCCCAGCCTGTAGTTTCTATTTAAGTATATAACTATGGTCACAGAAAATGTAGTATATACCTGATATATATCCAGTCCTGAACATTATCTATGAATTTCTTTGAACTAGATAACATTCCCACAACTACCAAGCAACTATTATTTTATGACAATAACAATTTTAAAATGAAAATTTAAAGATTAAATTACTAATACTCTATTTGAGGCTTGCAGGAAATTTAGCAGATGACTAATAGGGACAATAATAAGTCTCCATTATCCACCAATGAAAAATGTATACTAAAGTATATATCTTGTAATGAAATTATAAAATAATTTATCTTAATCTACAAATAGTACAAGCTACACTTATTTTTCTCACCTTTTCCATATAACTGATAGGATTTTGTAAAAATATTAATGACACTATGTGGACTTCCCTTTGCCAATTCTTCCCATGGCCCTTTGCTTTGTGTACCACCTATGTGCCCAAAAATTGGCAAGAATTTTTCGGCTTCTTTCTGAAACTCTTTGATGGGTTCACAACTATTTCTTTCTCCAGTACAAAATTCCTTTTCTTGTAAAATTTCTGCTACTTTCAAAAGGGGCTGTCCATCCCGGTCTCCCTCTTCTTCAGAGAGACTCCCCTCACTAATAAGAGGCCCTTCACTGACTGAATCTATGCTGGAACCAAGAGACATTTTGGCTTTGTCTTGAGAACAGGCTTGCATATCAGAGCTGGAAGAGTCAGTCTGCCTTTTACACAACTGTGCCAGCAGCCCTTCTGATTTGGGACCAGGGGATCTCATTCTGAAGCTTGATATGGCACTCTGAGGTCTTATCATCTCAGGAAGCTTTTTAAATTCACTAAGATTGCCTACACCAGGAAGATCATCATCAAAAGTTGCATGAGATACACAGGTTCCCAGCATCTTCTGAATTCGGGCAGAGAAAACATCTTCAGTATCATCTTTCACAGGTGGACTTATAGCCTTGGTCCAGGGTCTATCTTCTTGAGGTGCTTGCTGCACATCATACTCAGTGTTCCATGTTGACCCATAGTTAATGTTGGCCCCAGCTAATTTCTTGGCTTCACTTTCAATTCTGCTGGACAAAGAAGCAGCTGTTGCTTTCAAGGCTTCAATACGATCCAGTTTACTCTTATATTGGCTGGCACTAGGTTTTAACAAGGCATCTGTATGAGCAGCTGGTGAGGTCACATATGGTTGAGGTGTAAAAGTTAATGGCCTTGAAGCCACAGTATGATTCTTCCTGGTTGGTAAAATAGATTCCAAATCCTTAGGCAAAATTCCTACATGCTCTAGACTCAAGAGATGGGAGAGTAAACTCCCAGCTGTTCCAGCAAAAGGCTGTGGTTGAGAATGGTGAACTTGAGGGCTCAATCTGTCAGGCTGCATCCATGTAGGTTCCATCAAGTCTTTTCTGGAAATGAAAGTCACAATATGTTAGTTAACCAAACCAGCATTTCTAAAAAGTTTTGTTTTTGTCTGATTATAAGAGTAATGAGTATGCACTGCAACAAAAAAAAAGATAAAAAGTATAAAAAAGATAAAGCTCACTCAGCAAAACAATAAACAAAGAGCCACTGTTAATATTTCATTTAGAATTACATCCTTCCAAACATTTTTCCATGTGTACATTATGTTTTTGTGGTATTGTCTGTATAAAAAAAAAATTGTGATTTTACCATCTATACTGTTTTGCAAACTGCTTTTTTCAACTAAGATGCTATATTTTTTTTAAAAATCTATTAATTAAAAAGAAGGCAATAAGATCTTTAAAATTCTATAATTTAAGGCAATAAGATCTTTAAAAATCTATAAACAAAATCCCTTACAATACTGGTTATAAATAATTTTTAAAATAACATTACATAAGACAGAAATGCTTAACACTGCTAAATATCAATGTAGACACGACCGATTATTCTAATCAACAAATATTTACTATATGCTGAACACTTATATTTAACAATATACATGCTAAATAAGGAGATTATTATAACCTATTAATACCTGTAGAAAATTAATGAATGTGAAACAATTAAATGCAAAACTATGAATGCTAACTCTACAATATAAATATACAACTACATACAATACAAATATACAACTATAAACATAAATATACAGGGTAGGGTAACCATTAAGTCTAGAAACAGAATAAAGATGTCCTAGACAACATTATGTACATTTGCCTATATTTCCAGACCACAGACTTCTTCCATATTAAGGGATACTACAGAGAGATTATAGGATGATGTCGACTATTAAGAAGACCCTTAGAGGAACAGGCCAGGAACAGTGGCTGTCGCCTGTAATCCCAGCACTTTGGGAGGCTGAAGCAGGCAGATGACTTGAGACCAAGAGTTAAGATAGTCTGGGCAACATGGCAAAACCCCATCTCTACTACAAATACAAAAAAACCAGCTGGGCATGGTGGCACACGTCTGTAGTTCCAGCTACTTGGGTGGCTAAGGCACAAGTCTCGCTTAAATCCAAGAGGTGGAGCTTGCAGTGAGCCGAGATAGCGCCACTACACTCCATCTGGGCAACACAGCAAGACTCTGTCTCAAAAAAAAAAGGGGGGGTGGGGAAGAACAACATGAGGCTTTGTCCTTGGTCTTGCCCATTATTTTTTGATGATGACATAAAGATATGCTTATCAAACTTGCAGATGACAGAAAGCTGGGAGGCATAGCTGAACCAACAAATGACCAAATTATGATGCAATATTATTTTTATAGGCTGCAATCTTAAACCAGACTAATATGGGTAAATGTAAAGTTCTGCAATTGGGTTAAAAGAAGTCATCTGAAAGACGGTAGCCAGGGTAATAAGAAGTTGAAAAGCATGTCAATAGAATGAAGGAAGGAAGACTAGAGCACAGATTCTATGCCTTAGAATATAGGCTGTTACAAATGCAAAGTGTGAGGTTATTGGGGCCTGAACTAAGCTGGTAGTAAAGGGAATACAAAGGAAGTTATAAAAGATACTGATGAATAAAAAATCCAAGAGCTTTAAATTCAAGTATTTAGAATGCCAATTTTATACCCAGTGCTATTTTGATGGTAGAGAAACAGGAGACAAAAATGAATATACTTAATCCATTTAATCCTGAGCTGGGCATGGTAGCTCACACCTGTAATCCTAGCTACTTGGAAGGCTGAGGCAGAAGAATCACTTGAGGCCAGAAGTTGAAGACCAGCCTGGGAACATAGCAAGCCCCTCATCTCCAAAAACATAAAAAATAAAATAAAAATTAACCAGGCGTGATAGTGCATGCTTAGAGTCCCAGCTACTTGGGAGGCTGAGGTGGGAGGATCACTTGAGCTCAAGAGGTTAATGCTGCAGTGAGCTATGATCATGCCACTGCACTCCAGCCTATGTGAAAAAGCAAGACCCTGTTTCCAAATTAAAAAGGCATAATCCTTACACTTTAGGATCTCAAGATCTAGCAGAGATAAAAGACTAATAAAAAGCTAAAATAAGACATCACAAATGCTAAAACAAAGATTTTAAAAGTTCAGTAGACTATAGATCAGGAAGCAATTAACTCTGCTAGCCAAGGAAAGTGACTGTTGAGCTGGATCTTCAGTTTTCAAGGTCAGATATGTAATGTGGAGTTTCCCAGGTAGCTAACACAGAATAATAGGACATGAAGTGCAAGGAAAAGAAATGCCAAACTTTTAAGCAAACAGTAACATATTTTGAACATAGTTATGCTAAAACTATTAACAGGAATGGGGAGCTCAGGAATTGGGTAGCAAGAAAGTGAACACAATAAGTTAGACATCACAAGTCAAAGAAGCTTGATATTAAAAGAAAAGTGAGGAACTGGTACAAGGTAGTATGGTTTAATACTAGATTTGTTTGTGTTTGGTTTGCTTTTAATATTGGTTAACTTGTTTAGAATTAGAAGAAGATTCAGAGAAAGGTAAAAATTGAGACATGAATATAGGGGAGTATGTCTGACAACAATAATGGGACTGAGATGAACTACAGAGTATCACCTATCTAAAAGCATTCAATCCTCTCCAGAGATGACATTTAGAAAAATAAGTAAACAAATAAAAGCATTCAAACTCAAAACAAAAATTTTAGGTTTATTTATACAAAGTTTTAAATGTATTTAGAACCTTCAACAAATCATATGAAACATTTCACTTTTGGGAAGTAGTATGTAGAGTAGTTAAAGCACAGGCTTCTAGAGTCAGACTGGTTAAATTAAAACCTATCTCTATCATTAATGCTTTAACCTTTAAGAAAACTCTCTAGGCCTCAATTATCTCTTCTGTAAAACAGGAAAAACAACAGTGCCTAACTCAAGGAATTACAAGGATTAAATAAGAAAATATACGCAGAGTACTTAGATCATTGCCTTGAACCTAAGAAACACTAATAAATGCTATTTTTATTGATATTATTATTCTAGGGACATGGGGTAAAAAAAAAAAAAAAGGATCATCTGGGCTGGGCACGGTGGCTCACGCCTGTAATCCCAGCACTTTGGGAGGCTAAGGTGGGTGGATCACTTGAGGTCAGGAGTTTAAGACCAGCCTGGCCAATATGGTGAAAACCTGTCTCTACTGAAAATATAAAAATTAGCCAGGCAGTAGTGGTGCATGCCTGTAATCTCAGCTACTCGGGAGGTTGGGGCAGGAGAATCGCTTGAACCTGAGAGGCGGAGGTTGCAGTGAACCAAGATTGTGCCACTGCTCTCTAGTCTGGCCAACAGAGGGAAACCCTGTCTCCCCCGCCGCAAAAAAAAGAACCATGTGTACTAACCCAAAATTGGATAGTGGTTTTGATTTCTATTTATGCATTCTCAAAGATTTTAAAAATCTTTCCCTTTCCAAAACGGTTATTATTACAAAGTATAATTTATAACCATATAATCTAAACATCACTTTTACTTCCAAGCTCAGTTTTTTTTTTTATTGCAAACAATACATTACAGCAAAAAAATATTTCTTAAGAAAATTTAAGGTAAAATAGTCTGTTGACTATCTGAAATCAAATCAGATCCCTTCCTAGTCCTTATTAATATGTTCACAAGCATATCCAAAGGTAGCTCTTGAAAGTAGGATGGATAAATTGTTCTTCACATAAGAAGAAATTTTAAATAGCAGTGGATACAGAAATCCCTTTTGAAAATTATTAGCAACAAACACCTTAAAATTTCACTGTCATTCATTCATCCAACACACTTTCATTGTTTAGTTCACAGAAGGTAAGAGTGCTTCCAACTGAAAAAGAAACTGACATTTACATTAAAGGGCAGGTAAAATTTGAAAAATTAGTCTAGGGCATACAGCAAGTACAGATGTAAACTATGCTGAAATATCCATCAGAAGATATAAACCAATTTCTAAATAAACCTCTCTGCCCTCTGTTCACAAAGGTCAGTCAACAAAATTCACTGGACCACTCCACTAAATTTCATAAAAAGAAAGAATCCTTTTTTTTTTTTTTTTTTTTTTTGATGGTGTTTCGCTCTTGTTACCCAGGCTGGAGTGCAATGGCGCGATCTCAGCTCACCGCAACCTCCACCTCCTGGGTTCAAGCAATTCTCCTGCCTCAGCCTCCCGAGTAGCTGGGACTACAGGTGTGCACCACCATGCCCAGCTAATTTTTATATTTTTAGTAGAGACGGGGTTTCACCATGTTGACCAGGATGGTCTTGACCTCTTGATCCACCTGCCTC
>CAUYNB010078996.1:0-19233 GCA_963574225.1 Lagothrix lagotricha | reverse complement strand
CTGCCGTCATCAGCCTACAGCCTGGGACAGAGATGCAGTCCCTGCCGTCATCAGCCTACAGCCTGGGACAGAGATGCGGTCCCTGCTGTCATCAGCCTACAGCCTGGGACAGGGACGCGGTCCCTGCCGTCATCAGCCTACAGCCTGGGACAGGGACGCGGTCCCTGCCGTCATCAGCCTACAGCCAGGGACAGAGATGCAGTCCCTGCTGTCATCAGCCTACAGCCTGGGACAGAGATGCAGTCCCTGCTGTCATCAGCCTACAGCCGGGGACAGAAACGCTCAACATGCTCCTGAACTCAAAGGAAAATACAACCAGATGTGGACTCATAAATCCTTGAAAACATCCCTGGGAGTTGATTAATCTAGCACTGTAAGCCTATTACACAAACTCTAAGAATAACTAATGTTTTGTCTTTTTTTTTTTGAGACGGAGTTTCCTTCTTGTTGCCAAGGCTGCGGTGCAGTGGCATGACCTTGGTTCACTGCAACCTCTGCTTCCCAGGTCCAAGGATTCTTCTGCCTCAGCCTCCTGAGTAGCTGGGATTACAGGTCTGAGCCACCACGCCCAGCAGGGATAACTAACGTTTTGTCTTAAATTTGAAAATGCTGTTGGGGAGCATAAATTAGTATAACCTTTTTCGAAGGCAATTTACTCAAAAAGCAAAACTGTGAATACATATACTACCTAAACCAGCAATTTCATAAGTAGGAATGCATTTCAATGAAATAAGGGGAATAACGTATAAAGATATGCAAGTATTTTTGCAGTATTCATTAATTCAACCAACATTTACTGAAAGCCCACTTTTTCGACTGTGTAACACAGTAAGAGAGCTATTCAGTGAGCAAAACGATCAATACTGTTCTCATAAAGCCTACATTCTGGTGTGGTTTTATATTACTGAAAAGCTGGAAACAATCTACGTATATATTTACAAGGGATTGATAAAACAAATTATGGCACAGGGGGTATAATGCTTCAACTCTTCAGCAGCCTCTTCCTATGACACCAAAAATAAAATCCAAACTCCTGACTGTGAACTCGGCCCTGCCGGCTGTCTGGCCCCTTCTTGCTACTTTCCACCTTCTCTGCTGGGCCTGTTATGCTGGCCTTTTAAACTTCTGGGACACACCAGGGTCCTTCGCCCTCAGGACCTTCGTACGTCACACTTCCTTCTCCGTTGCCCTGCTTGGCCCTGCTGACACGCTCCCCTGCTTTGCCGCACCCCCACGTTCCAAGCCCTGCAGGCTCCTCACATGGCAGTCTCCTTCCCTAGGCTTCGGGTCCCTGCCTCAATCTCACCTCCTCTGAGAGGCCCTCCAAGACTACCCACTTCAGTAGGCAACTCTCTTATTCTAGCACTGCCAAGTATGTTTCTTTCCTAATATCACAAACCTGAAGCTACATCTCAGCTGGCTGGCTTCCGTATTACCTGGCTCCTCCATTAGGTTTAAGTTCCATGCCAGAAAGAAACTGCTCTGTTCACCTCTGTTAATTAGCACCAAATATGGTGCTTGGTGTACGGTAAGTGCTTACTGAACATGTCTTGAAGGAAAAAAAGAATGAATGGAACAACCTTGCAGGTGTTAAAAAGGCTGAGGCAATACTGACGTGGAAAGATGTCCAGATTTTGGTAAAAACAGAACAATGCTGCCTTGTTGTGGAACCGTATGCAGAGCACGGGCCCATTTTATTTAAAAAGATACAACCAAAAACTGTTTGAAAGCTTATACAGTAAATGGTGGTTGCTCTGAAGGGTGAGACGATGGGGAATTTCATCCCATATGTGTATGTTCCTATGACACTTGAAACTTTTTAGGAGTATATATCACTTAAACTATTTAATAGCAAAAATATCAAACATCTATGAAAATACAGAGAACAGTAACATGTGCCAAGGCCAGCATCACCAACTGTCACGACACAGCCAGTCTTGTCTGATGTACACCCTCACATATTCCCCCATCCCTTCAATTATTTTGAAGCAAATCCTAGAATTCTATCATTTCATCTGTAAATGTTTCAATATGCATCTCTGAAAGATAAGCACTCCTGAAAAAAAAAAAAACAACCTCAAAACCATTATCACATCTAAAAAATATACCAATCATCACATATCCATCCGGTCAGTGACTGCATCTCCTTCATTCTCTTACCATTTTTAAAATAGTTTATTTTGGCTTGGCACAGCGGCTCATGCCTGTAATCCTAGAATTTTGGGAGGTCGAGGTGAGAAGATCGCCTGAGGCCAGAAGTTTGAGGCCAGACTGGGCAACACACTGAAACCTCGTCTTTACAAAAGCAAACGCACAAACAAACAAAACTAGCTGGGCTCAGTGGAGGCTGAGGCAGGAGGATCGCTTGAGCCCAGGGGATCAAGGCCACAGCGAGCTATGACAACACCACTGGACTCCAGCCTGGGTGAGTGAGACCCTATCTCAAAAAGTCTGTTTTAATCAGGATCCAAATAGAGATCACATATAGCGATTGGCTGATATGTCTCTCAAGTGTCTCTCTGTCACCCAGGCTGGAGTTCAGTGGCACAGTCCTGGCTCACTGCAACCTCTCCCTCCTGGGTTCAAGCAATTCTCTTGTCTCAGCCTCCTGAGTAGCTGCAATTATAGGTGCCCGCCATCACGCCTGGCAAATTTTTGTACTTGTAGTAGAGACGAGGTTTCACTGTGTTGGCCAGGCTGGTCCTGAACTCCTGACCTTGTGATCCACCCGCCTCAGCCCCTAACATGC
Organism: Lagothrix lagotricha; assembly: GCA_963574225.1. Taxonomy (NCBI): domain Eukaryota; kingdom Metazoa; phylum Chordata; class Mammalia; order Primates; family Atelidae; genus Lagothrix; species Lagothrix lagotricha. The sequence continues at coordinate 16,484 of CAUYNB010078996.1, read as the reverse complement.
TGGGATTATAGGTGTGAGCCATCGTGCCCAGCCTCTCAAGTCTCTTTAAAAACATATCTATATCTAATCTATCTATATATATATAATTAACACGTGGAAAACATACACATCTCTAGTGTTTAGTTGGATAAGTTTGACAGTCATACACACCCATGTACTCACCAATAACAAGATATTGAACACTTCCATCCCCCTAGAAAGTTCTCTCATGCTCCTCTGCCCCTTTCAAATCAACCCTACCCTCATCCTATCTGATTTCTATTACCACAGATTAGTGTTGCCTGTATAGTATTTGAATTTTATATATAGTAGCCCCCAGCTTATGTGAAGTTTTGCTTTGTACAGTTTCAGTTACGTACAGTCAACCACAGTCCAAATATATTAAATGGAAAAATTCTAGAAATAAGCAATCCATACACGTTAAATTGCAAGCCATCCTGAGTATCGCAATGAAATCTTGTGCCATCCTACTCTGTCCCGCTTGGGAGGTGAATCCTCCCTGTGTCCAACTATCTGTGTTGTTTACACTCCTCACCTGTTACCGTACAGGAAAAACTGTGTACCATGTACAGGGTTTGGTACCACCTGTGGTTTCAGGCACCCCCTTTGGGGCTTGGAATGCATCTCCCACAGATAAGGGGGACTAATGTAAATGGGATTAGATGGCATGTACTCTTGATGTGAGGCTTCTTTCAACATATTTCTGAGACTCATCCTATTGGTGTGTATATGAGCAGTTCATTCATTTCATTGCTAAGTAGTGGTCCATTGTACGGACACCACAACTTGCCATCCATTCTCTTGCTGAAGGACATTTAGGTTGCTTCCAATTTTAGGCCACTATGAATGGGGCTACTATAAATTTCCTTGTATACTTCTTACATTTTCATTTTTCTTCGGTAAATATCTGGGAATCTGATCCTGCCATTGCTGGATCATAAGGTTTTATAAGAAACTGCCAAGCTGCTTTTGAAAATGAGTATCCTGGCTTATATTCTCATCACCAATATGTCAGAATTCCAGATGTTCCACATCCTCGCTGATAGTCACTGTCAGCATTCCAGATGTTCCACATCCTCGCTGATAGTCACTGTCAGCATTCCAGATGTTCCACATCCTCGCCGATACGTGATGCTGTCATTCTTGTCAGCATTCCAGATGTTCCACATCCTCGCCGATACGTGATGCTGTCATTCTTGCCAGCATTCCAGATGTTCCACATCCTCGCCGATACGTGATGCTGTCATTCTTATGTCAGCATTCCCGATGTTCCACATCCTCGCCGATACATGATGTTGTCATTCTGTCAGAATTCCAGATGTTTCACATCCTCGCCGATATGATGCTGTCATTATGTCAGAATTCCAGATGTTCCACATCCTCACTGATACTTAATGTTGTCATTCTTTTGTTTTCGTTTTTTTTGTGTGTGTCATTCTTTATGTCAGAATTCCCAGTGTTCCACATCCTGGCCAATACGTGTTATTATGTCAGAATTCCAGATGTTCCACATCCTTGCCAATACATGATGTCATTCTGTCAGAATTCCCGATGTTCCACATCCTTGCCAATACATGATGTTGTCATTCTATCAGAATTCCCAATGTTCCATATCCTCGCCGATACATGATGGTGTCATTCTGTCAGGATTTCAGATGTTCCATATCCTCGTCGATACTTACTGTTGTCATTTTCTTGTTTTCATTTGTGTGCATCATTCTTTATGTCAGAATTCCAGATGTTCCACATCCTCGCAGATACGTGATGCTGTCAGTCTTGTCAGAATTCCAGATGTTCCACATCCTCGCCAATATGTGAAGTCATTCTTATGTCAGAATTCCCAATATTCCACATCCTCGCCAATACGTTATTCTGTCAGAATTCCAGATGTTCCACATCCTCGTTGATACATGCTGTCATTATGTCAGAATTCCAGATGTTCCACATCCTCGCTATGTGATGTCATGTCAGAATTCCAGATGTTCTACATTTTCGCTGATACGTGATGCTATCATGTCAGAATTCCAGATGTTCCACATCCTCGCCAATACGTGATGCTGTCATTCTGTCAGAATTTCAGATGTTCCACATCCTGGCCGATACGTTATGCTCATTCTATCAGAATTCCAGATGTTCCACATCCTCGCTGATACGTGATGCTGTCATTCTTATGTCAGCATTCCAGATGTTCCACATCCTCACCAATACATGATGCTGTTATTCTGTCAGAATTTCAGATGTTCCACATCCTTGCCGATACCTGTCATTCTTATGTCAGCATTCCAGATGTTCCACATCCTCACTGATACGTGATGCTGTTATTCTTATGTCAGAATTCCAGATGTTCCACACCCTTGCTATTTGATGCTGTCATTCTTTTGACTTAATAGCCATTCTTGTCTCCCAAGTTTAATTTACATTTCCCTGGTGACTAATGATAATGAGCACCTTTTCCTTCACTGATTAAACATCTGTATGTATATATATATATACATATATATATATATATATATATATATATACACATATATATGTATATATATATGTATGTATGTATTTTTTTGAGGCAGGGTCTCATTCTGTCACCCAGACTGGAGTGCAGTGGTGCCATCATAGCTTACTGCAACCTCCAGCTCCTGGCCTCATGCATTTCTCCTGCTCAGCTTCCCAAGTCGTTGGGATTATAGGCACGTGTTACCATGCCCAGCTAATTTAAAGAATTTAAGCATTTTCTTGGGGGGTAGAGACGGGACCTCCTTGTGTTGCCCAGGCTAGTTTTGAACTCCTGGGCTCAAGTGATCCCCCTGCCTTGGCCTCCCAAAATGTATCTATCGCCTTTTGTGAAATGCCTGTTCAAGCCTTTTGCCCACTTTCAGTTGGAATGCTTGCCTTTTAAGGATTATTAGGGGTTCCTATGTATCCCTGATACAAGTCCTTTATCAGTTTTATGCGATGCAAATATTCTTCCTCAGTCTGTAGCTTATCAATTTTCTTAATGGAGTCTTTTGATGAACAGAAAGTTTTACTTTTGATGAAGGCCAATTTATTGAATTTTTTTTCCTTTTATGGATAGTACTTGTATCTTGACCAAGGAATCTCTGTCTACTAAAGGTTATGAGGATCTCTTCCCGTTTTTCTTCTAAAAGCCTTATGGCTCTGGGATTTACATTTAAGTCTCTGACCATCTTGAATTCATTTTTGTGTATGATATGAGTCAGGGGTTGAGGCTGTTTTCCATGTGTATAATCAGCTGGTACAGCTATGATCATTAGGCTTCTTTTCTCTCTCTAACTGGCTTGGTATCTCTGTGGAAAAATCAATCGACCATATACACATGGGTGTTTTTCTAGACTCCTTACTCCACTCCATTAATTCGTCTGTGCTCACCCCAATGCAATACTGTCTTGATTACTACAGCGTTAATGTGAGTTTTAAAATCAGGTAATGTAAATCATCCAACCTTTTTTTCTTTTTCAGTATTGTTTGGTTACTAGATCCTCTGAATTTCTCTGTAAATTTTTCTTGTCTCTTTCTTCAAAATAGCTTGCTGGAATTTTGATAAAGAATTGTGTTGAGTATATATCAATTCACAGAGAAGGAACATCTTAACAAAGAGTCTTCAATCTACGAACGTGGTTTAACTCTTCACTTATTCATGCCTTTGGTTTCACTCAGCAACACTGTGTGGTTTTCACAGTGGAGGTCTCATGTCTACCTGAGTCCACTCTGTTAGTCCATTCTTGCATTCCTAGAAATACCTGAGGCGACACAATTTATAGAGAAAAGTGGGTTATTCTGGCTCACGGTTCTGCGGGCTGCACAAGAAGCATGGGGCCAGCATCTGCTTCTGGTGAGGGCTTCAGGAAGTTTACAATCACGGCAGAAGGCAAAGGGGAAGCCAGCACATCATATGGTAAGTGAGGGAGCATGAGAGAGAGAGACAAGGGGGAGTTATCAGACTCTTAACCAGATCACTGGCCAGGTGCAGTAGCTCACACCTGTAATCCCAGCACTTTTGGTGGCCAAGGCGGGTGGATCATCTGAGGTCATAAGTTCAAGACCAGCCTGGGCAACATGGTGAAACCTTGTCTCTGTTAAGAAAAAAAAAAAAAATAGCCAGGTGTGGTGGCACATGCCTATAATCCCAGCTACTCGGGAGGCTGAGGCAGGAGAATTGTTTTAACCTGGGAGGTGGAGGCTACAGTGAGCCGAGATTTTGCCACTGCACTCCAGCTTCGGTGACAGAGCAAGACTCCATCTGAAAAAAACAAAAAACAGACAAAACCCCAGATTACATGAAAACTCATTTATCATAAAGGATGTGTTAAACCATTCATGAGGGACCCACCGATCCAATCACCTCCCATCAGGCACCACTTCCAACACTGGGAATCACACTTCAGCATGAGATTTGGAGGGTCTCCATTCTGTACTGCTGTAACAGAATGCCTGAGACTAGGTAATTTACAAAGAGAAAATCGTTTATTTAGCTTATGGTTCTGAGAAGTTCAAGACGGGGAGCTACACGACACATGAAAACATGGTGGGGAAACGGAAGGGGAACTAGGAGTGTACGGAAACAGCAAACACGAGAGGCAGCCTCACTACATGAAAACTCACTCCCATAGGTCTGCGAAAATCAATCTATTCTGACCCAGTCTCATAAGGAAAACATTTATCCATCTTAACAATCTAATCACCTCTTAAAGGCACCAGTTCCCACACTGCTACATTGGTGACCAAGCCTCAGCATGAGGTTTGCTGGGGTAAACCATAGTAATGTCTTTCATTAGAAATATTTCTAGGTATCTGATGTGTCTTAGTCTTGTATTGCTATAACAGAATACCACAGACTGCAGAAACTTATTTTTCATAGTTCTGGAGGCTGAAAGGCTAATATTAAGGTGCCAGCATCTGGTGAAGGCCTTCTTATTATGTCATTCCCTGGCAGAAGGCAAGAGGGTGAGAGAGGGCAAGAGAGAGGAGAGGGGTAAACTCACCCTTCTATCAGGAACCCACTCCCCTTATGACGAACCCACTCCTGAGATAATGGCATAATCCATTCGTAAGGACAGAGCCCTCATCACCTAATACCTCTTAAAGGTCCCACTTCTCAACACTGTTGCGTTATGTTTCTGACATAATGGGGATTACATTTCTAACACATAAACTCTGGAGAACACAATCAAACCACAGAATGATGTTCTAAACTGCTATTGTAAATAGTATTTAAAAAATAAACTACACTTTTCAGGACAGCTTTAGATTTACAAGAAAATTGCAAAGATCGTTTCCATGGCTCCCATATACCACTTACCCAGTTTCTGATATTATTAACATTAATATATTTGTTACAATTAATGAATCAATAATGAGGTATTATTGTCATTATTTTTAAATTTTATTTTCCAATTCCTTGTTGCTCAGATTCTCTTTGTTTAATATGGGGTCTCAATCTGTGTCCCAGGCTGGAGTACACTGGTATGATCACAGCTCACTGCAACCTAGAACGAAAGCGATCCTCCCACCTCAGCCTCCCAAGTGGCTGGGAATACAGGCACCTGCCACCATGCCTGGCTACTATTTTTTATTTTTTGTAGAGATGGGATCTCACTATGTTGTTCAGGCTGGTCTTAAACTCCTGGGCTCAAGTGATCCTCCTGCCTCAGCCTCCAAAGTGTTGGGATTACCAGTGTAAGCCACTGTGCCCAGCCCACTCAGATTATTAAGTCTCTGGTTTCTTCCATTTCTCTTTGCCCCCTCTGTAATCTTTTCTTAAAGAAACTGGGTTGTTCTCCCTGTAGATTTTCCCAAGGTTTGGATTTTGCTGATTGCACCCGCAAGTATCAAAGGACATTTTCCTGTCTCCTGTATTTCCCACAAATTGGTAGTTAGATGTAGAAGCCTGAGCTGATTCAGGTTTGTTTTGTTTTTCAGAACACTACTCTTTAAAATGATGTATTGTACGGCTACCATCAAGATATATAATGTTTGGTTGCTCTTTGTGTGATGTCAAAGAGCCACTGATGCTCAAAGCCCAGATCCATTATTCCATTAAGAGGTATAAAGAATGACACTCTAGGGGGTGCAGGGGCTCACGCCTGTAATGCCAGCACTTTGAGAGGCTGAAGGAGGCAGATCACTTGAGGTCAGGAGTTCGAGACCAGCCTGACCAACATGGTGAAACCCTGTCTCTACTAAAACTATGAAATTAGCCAGGCGTGGCATGCCTATAATCCCAGCTCCTCAGGAGGCTAAGGCAGGAGAATCACTTGAACCTGGGAGGTGGAGGTTGCAGTGAGCTGAGATCATGCCACTGCACTCCAGCCTGGGTGACAGAGCAAGCCTCAATCTCAAAAAAAAAAAAAAAAAAATCCGGGCAAGGTGGTGGGCACCTATAATCCCAGCTACTCAAGAGGCTGAGGCAAGAGAATCGCATGAACCTGGAGGTGAAGGTTCCAGTGAGCCAAGATCACGCCACTGCACTCCAGCCTGGGTGACAGAGTAAAATTCCATCTCAAAACAAAAAAAATTGTAATTCTATCTTTTCTTCTTATTAGCGAAACTTCTGCTATAAAGAAATACTTCCCATTGTTGATGATTTGGTTCTCCTGAGGGACATGTCACATAGGAAAGGCAAGCTAAAGAGTTTTTATTTACCAGTATTCAACTCATATCAGTGATTCCTTAGTATTTTCAAAGGCAGTAAGTGAATTAAGAAAAATCATTACAACCAAATAGATTTAAACACATTTGGTATTTTCCATACACTGTAGCTAACATTTGCATTAATATAAACTGATATTTTTCAATATACTGTAGCTAACACTCTCACTGATACACACTGATGTTTTCCATACACTGTAGCTAACACTCTCACTGATACACACTGGTGTTTTCCATACACTGTAGCTAACACTCACTGATACACACTGGTGTTTTCAATACACTGTAGCTAACACTCTCACTGAAACATACTGATGTTTTCCACACACTGTAGCTAACACTCTCACTGATACACACTGGTGTTTTCAATACACTGTAGCTAACACTCTCACTGATATACACTGATGTTTATGTGTGCCATCTTTTTTTTTTTTTTCTGAGACCAAGTCTCATTCTGTCACCCAGGCTGGAGTTGACTGGTGCAGTCTTGGCTCACTGCAACCTCCACCTTTTGGGTTCAAGTGATTCTCCCACCTCAGCCTCCCAAGTAGCTGGGATTACAGGCGCCCACGTCTACGCCTGGCTACACTTCATATTTTTAGTAGAGACGGGTTTCACCATATTGGCCAGGCTTGTCTCACTCAAAGTCCTGACCTCATGATCTGCCCTCCTTGACCCCCACAGTGCTGGGATTACAGGCTGAGCTCCCCACCCAGCCTGTTTGTCCCATTTTTGGCACACTGAGGTTGGCTCCTATATTAGCTTCCCAGGGCTGCTGTAACAAATCATCACAAACTAGGTGGCTAAAAAGAACCGAAACATTCTCACACAATTCTGGAGGCCAGAAGTCCAACATCAAGGTGTTGGCAGGGTTGGCTGGTTTGTTGTTTTTTGAGACAGTATCTCACTTCGTTGCCCAGGCTGGAGTGCAATGGCGTCATCTTGGCTCACTGCAACTTCCACATCCCAAGCTCAAGTGCTTCTCCTGCCTCAGCCTCCTGAGTGGCTGGGACTAAAGGCGTGCGCCACCACACTAAGTTAATTTTTGTATTCTTTTAGTAGAGACAGGATTTCGCCATGTTGACCAGGCTGGTCTCAAACTCCTGATCTCAAGGGATCCACTCCCCCTTGGCCTCCCAAAGAGCTAGGATGATAGGCGTGAGGCACTGTGTCCTGCCTCTTCTGAAGGTTCTGAGGAAGAAACTGTTCCACACCTCTCTTCTAGCTCCGGGTGTTTGCTGGCAATCCTTGACGTTCCTTGGCTTGCAGAAGCACAACTCTAGCCTCTGCCTGCTTCACGTGGCCTCCTGCCCTGTGTCTCTGTGTTAAACCTCTCGCTCCTAAGGACAACAGTCAATGGATGAGCCCCCCTACAACCCTAAATCCAGGACAATCTCAATCTTGAGACACTTAATGACATTCACAAAGACAAGGCCACATTTATAGGTCCCAAGGCCTAGGACTTGGACATACTTTGGGGTCAGGGGTGCATTTCAGCCCACTGTATCTCCCTGGGTCCTTGTGAGATGACACTATAATAGTCTGATATTTTTCTTGCTTTTTGTATAACATGATGTTCTAGGTTCATCTTGTACCTTTCCTGCCCTTGACCTGGAATTAGTCGTCTCTCCAGGAATCTCTGGTTTCTTTTAGTGGAAAATTGTATTTAGAGATCACAAAATAGATGCTAAGATTGTATTACTTTTGTAATCAATAAAAACAATTTTCACTAAATAAAACATAATTGATTACTTGTATCAGTCATCAAAATGGTCTTCAACTTATTTCTAGAACTTCTAAGAGTCTGTTCTAGAAAACTAATGCAAAACATTTAAGATGCTATGTTCAGAAAGACATTCTTTGTAAGGATTATCTTTTTTTTTCAATTAGAGACAGGGTCTCACTCTGTCACCCAGGCTGGAGTGCAGTGGTGTGGGCATGGCTCACTCTTTGTAAGGATTATCTTTTTTTTCAATTAGAGACAGGGTCTCACTCTTGTCACCCAGGCTGGAGTGCAGTGGTGTGATCATGGCTCACTCTCTGTAAGGATTATTGTTTTTGTAAATCAGAGCAGGGTCTAACTCTGTCACCCAGGCTGGAGTGCAGCGGTGTGATCATGGCTCACTCTCTGTAAGGATTATCAGTTTTTTTTAATTAGAGACAGGGTCTCACTCCGTCACCCAGGCTGGAGTGCAGTGGTGTAATCACGGCTCACTGCACTTTTGACCTCCCAGGTTCAAGCAATCCTCCCACCTCAGCTTCTCAAGTAGCTGAGACCACAGGCACGTGCCACCACACTCAACCAATTTTTAAACTTTTTGTAAAGACCAGGTCTTGGTCTGTTGCCCAGGCTGGTCTTGGACTCTTGGCTCCAAGCAAACCTTCAGCCCTGGCCTCTCACAATGCTAGGATTACAGGTGTGAGCCACTGTGCCCTGCCAGGATTATCTATAAAAGTGAAATCTGAGGCAGTATAAACAATGATGGTCATGAGGACACTATAATGATAGCTATACTGATTACTGATGTCAATCTAACAACAGTAATGACAGGAGAAATGCTCATGCTATGGACAACACTAACAATAAAAGGATATAACAATGAATTCAGATTATAAAGTACAAAACTATGTCTATGAAAACCGACTGAAAAAATACCCCAAATTGCTAATATGATTATTTGAGGACGATGGGATTATGAGCGATCATTTTTATTTATACTATGGTTATTTTTACCTTCAAAACTGCGTATTTACATTTATGTATTTCTTTCTGCATACACACATGATAGTTAAACCGTATATCATGAAAGAATTCCGGAACCCCTGCCTTGGAGGTCCTTACAGATAGTGCCATCTCACCCTGGGAGTGGCTCGGGGCTCAATGGATTGCTCTCAGGCTCCAAGGCCAAACCTTGGCAGGGGATCGCCTGTGCAACTCAACATAACCAGGGCCCCAGGCAGAGGGTGCAGCTACCCCTGCCTCTGGCTGGCTGATGCACAACTCAGGAGACTTTGTGGACACACTTCCTGTTTGACCTGCAGTATTTTTGCTCTGGCTCCAAGGAACTCCACACTGTACTGTCTGAACTACCATGTACGACTGTCTTCCTGTGATCTAGACATCAGTAAATAATAAACACAAAGCGAGGAGAAGAGCAGAACGTTCCCAAATTATTTTCTTTCTCTTGGCCTTAGGGGAATCCCAGACTAAATGTGAAAAGGAATTTCTAATCCCGTGGTTAAGGCTGAATAAAAAGTTCTTCTGGGTCTTCCTTCTGCTAAATCAGTTTGCTGAACTACTGCCATTTGGGGACTGCAGGAGAGGCATCACCCTTTCCTGTCTCCCAGTTCCTGAACGTCAGCATCTCAAACAATGGTTGTTTGTTTAGGCAGACTGAAAATGCTATGTAAATTTCAGAAGACACATAAAAGCCCAAAGGCTTCTGCTTAGTAACACTTCTAGGCATGGAACAACTGGTTGTGACTCATCCTCACCAAAGGCTGGGGCCTCCTACAGACAGTCTGTTACTGCTTTTCTCATAGGGAGACGGTGCTACTGACCTGCTTTTAACAGGTCATGCCCTTTGAGCAGCTCACACAACTCCAGGGAGGAAACCAGCCACATTTTTTTGCCCAGTCTCCTTTTCACAAGGCCCTTCTGTAAGGCGGCTGCCTGGGCAGCCACGGCTGGACAGTGAACTTTTCTCTGTAGCAGGCCAACTGGTCTGACCCACGGTTGTCTGTGGCCTTGTCAGGGCTTATCTTCTTATTCACTGAGCTCCTCAGTCCAGAGAATTCAGGGAAAGGAGGTGGTGAGTGGGCAGCCAGGACAGCTCACCTGCTGAGTGGTGGCCAGACAGTACTCTGCTGTGCTCAGGATGCTGCAGATGAGGCAGAGCTCCTCCAGAGTGAACTTGGCTACTTCTGAGCCCTCCTTCTCCTTGAGGAGGCTGCTGATGGTCAGCCCTCCACTGCTGGTTGTGGTTCTGAGGAAAAGGAACAGGAACTAGTCAGCCTGGAATTTCTAATTTGTTTCCTGAACTGGAAACTGCATATTTTAAGACAAAGAAAAGGGGGAAGTAAAGGCTGGACATAGCCCAAATCAATCCACATACAAAGAGTTCTGTTCCTACTGACCTTACCTTGACTATCATCTGTTTAGACTCTCTCACGATCAGAAAGAGGAAGAGATGATTCCTATTTTAGTTGACCTTAGTTAGCCATCAGCTAGTTGTTAGTCATGTTAACTAAGACGGTCTAATATTCAAAGGGAAGGCTACTGAGCTGCCCCTCTCTTTAGCTTGGAACCTCCTGATATGCAGAACTCACTTAGGACCATCTGGAGCACAAAAGCTGGTTGCCCACCCTGACTCTTTCAGTTAAGAAAAGTCTGCACTGGAACTTATGTGTGCTTGTGGAGGAGTACATAAGTGAATTAAAAGACGTGCTTCCTGTCCAAGGCCCTAATGTCTAAAGAGGCCAAAACCCATCTCACATCCTTCTGTGACTACGGGTTTTTGGGGCAGCCCCGGCTCCTCAGTGAGTTCTATGGTAGTAACAACCACCCACTCATATCTGGATGCTTCGGAGTCCTCTGTGGGTTCCTTTCACCTTGCCCTCACTTCTGTGAACAGTCTCTGTACTGACAAAATCCCAGCTGAGTATGCCATTTTTTTCCTGTTGAGACGAGGGAAATGCTCCCAGGATGATGTTAAAAACGGTAGCAGCAGGGAACAAAGCTACGAGCAGCGCAGCCCAACTGCGCCCAACAAGCAAACGAGAGCAGCAGACCACACACGTTACACGTCTATCAAGAACGGAAAAACATATACCAAAAAGTTAAGTCTTCTCTGGGTAGTAAGATTATATATAATTTTTTTTCTTTAGACAAGTCTCCCTGCAATGCCCAGGCTGGAGGGCAGTGGTACGATCTTGGCTCGCTGCAACCTCTACTTCCCGGGTTCAAGCGATTCTCCTGCCTCAGCCTTCTGAGTAGCTGGGTTTGGAGGCACGCGCCACCACGGTCCAGCTGATTTTTGCATTTTTAGTGGAAACAAGGTTTCATCATGTTGACCAGGCTTGTCTCAAACTCCTGATGTCAAGCGATCCTCCTGCCTCAGCCTCCCAAAATGCTGGGATTACAGGCGTAAGCCACTGCACCTGGCCAATTTTTGGTTTTTTCTTCATGCTTTTCTATGTTTTGTAAGCTATGATGAACTTGTGTTATCTTGATAATCAGAACAAAAGTTATTAAAATTTTAAAATAATTTTTGTCATAGTCAATGTAGTTCTAACCAGTAAAACATACCTGTCACTTCATATCTCCTATAGAGCACGGGATTTTATTCTCTTTCTTCCAAGTAACATGAAACTCCCATATGTGACACATTTTAGTGATCGTGACAGAAACTAATTCCAGAATTGTTAAATTTAGCCATGGGGGTGATTTGCAAATACTAAATTCGGAAGCATCGCTTTAGGTCATATTCTATTACAATGAAACCTACCATATAATCAAAACATCTCTAAAATCCTAGTTGAATGATCCACTTATTTCAATAGTAAGCAATACAACAATATTCTAAGCCCCAGGATGACACAACAGTCCCCGTAACCAGAAGCTGCGCACCAGCCGCCCCGCAATCCTACCCCATCTTGAAACACTAGGCTCTGTCCAGCACGGCAAGAAGTGCGCACCACAGGAGGGACTTCGGAGCCTACTCGGAACGAGGCAAGAGCAGGTGCATTCCCCCCACCCTCACTCCGTAATCTCACCGGAGGCTGCAGTGAAACCACTTATGCTTTTTAACAGTTATTTGCACCACAACCTCACTTTTTCTGTGTGTGCCAAGTATCTATAGTTGAATCCACGGAAATTAAATACACGTACGATGGGACTGGTTCCCCTTCGGCCACCAGGGCAAGACTGGCCCACACGGGCAGCCAGTGTGGACATTCCCTCTAACGGTCTTCATCAGCTGTGGAATGTCAGAGAGGAAATCGCTTTAGACCCTCGGGAACTCAGTAAGAGTGCTTTCTCCCTTGACACTCCCAGTGGTTCAGTAAACAACTTCAGAGTGGATTTCCTTAAAGATTCCCATATTTAGGTATATTTGCATCTCACTTCACCACTCACACTATGATGAACAGGACTCACTTGGGCAGGTTGCCAGAGAGGATTTTCCAGGCATATTCTCGGAGGTACTTCTGGAAAATTGTGGTCAGGGCGATCATTGGCTCCCCAGTGCTGAGCTGGGAGCACTGCACCATGCACTTCTTGTAGTAGACAAAGAGGTCGGCACAGCTGGGGAGCACAGCACCCCCTTCATCAGTGTTGGGCTTAGGGGGCCCCTGGGCTTTGAAATCAGCCACAAACCGATCTATCAGCTCTCCGAGGTTCCTAGGAGGGAAAAAAAACTGAAATGTTATTTTACTTCAAGAAAAAGCAAATGTGCTTGTTGGTAATGTACATAAACTACCGCCACAAGTAATCATTCCTGCTGCTTTTAAAATTAAAATTGCATCCCTTTTAATGAATATCATCATTCACTACCACCGCCACTCCTACAATAACAGCAGTAATACAATGTAGCATCTGTGTGTTGCTTTGCATTCCTCAAGGCATTTCATTTTGACATTTGATGTAAGTAAGACAGGGCATTACTGGTCCCTCTAAAAGACGAGAAAATTAAGGCCTAGAATCTTGTGCAGAGCTGAGCCTGGACCCCAATACTCAAGTAAGAATACGGACCCTATCACCATAGCAGTACTGCTTCCCCTTTCCACAAACAAAGCCCTCAATAGTGACGGTGACCATCTTAACACTTAGGATGCACCAGGTATCATGTCCATGCTTTATAAGCATATCTCACTTCATTTTTTTTTGTTTTGTTTTGTTTTGAGACAGTGTCATGCTCTGTTGGCTCAGGCTGGAGTGCAGCAGTGCGATCTTGGCTCACTGCAACCTCTGCCTCCAGGGTTCAGACGATTCTCCTGCCTCAGCCTCCCAAGTAGCTGGGACTATAGGTGCACGCCACAACGCCCAGCTAATTTTTTAATTTTTAGTAGAGATGGAGTTTCGCCATGTTTGGCCAGGCTAGTCTGAAACTCCTGACCTCAAGTGATCCATCTGCCTTGGCCTCCCAAAGTGCTTGGATTACAGGTGTAAGCCACCATGCCCAGCTCATTTACTTTTTACAATAAACTTACAGAGCATGTATTATTACTATCCTCATTTTCAAAGAGCTAAGTACAGAAAGGCAGAGTACCTTGTCCACGTTAGTAGAGCAAGAAAACAGGAGAGCCAGGATTCAAAACTAAGCATCCTGGCTCCGAGCTCCATGCCTCTAACCACTCTACTTCCTAAAACCAATGATGTCAGCAGATATTTAGACATGATGAACCTAAATGTGTCCAAGAGACAGACGCCTAAATAAAGAGAAACTGTAAAATACACGCTAATGGTTCCCTTCTCCTTAACAAAGAGAAACTGTAAAATACATCCTAACGCTTTCCTTCTCCTTCAATGCAGTTTTTTCTTAGAACTTCCAGAATCAAAAGTGTAAAAAAATCTTAGGAAAACAAAGGGTATGGGCAGAGCATGGGAGCTCACACCTGTAATCCCAGCACTTTGGGAGGCCAAAGCATGTGGATCACTTGAGGTCAGGAGTTCGAGACTAGCCTGGCCAAGATGGCAAAACCCCAACTCTACTAAAAATACAAAAATTAGCTGGGTGTGGTGGCGCATGCCTGTAGTCCCAGCTACTTGGAAGGCTGAGGCAGGAGAATCACTTGAACCTGAGAGGCAGAGGTTGCCGTGAGCCGAGATTACACCACTGCACTGTAGCCTGGGAGACAGAGCAAGACTGTTTCTGGAAAAAAAAAAAAAAAAAAGAAGGCATGAGCAGCTCAAGACTTGCCTCCAGCCACATGGGGAAGAGAGTTGCGATTTTTCTCCTGCCCTACCTTTCCATTTCATCTCCCACCTCTCCGTTCCTCGCAATGGCTCCCCTGCTCGTCCACCCCGGTCACCAGGCCTGTGCCTACATGACGTCTGAGCCAACACGCTCTCCCCGCCACCCGTCTACTCCCCCTTCAACCTCAGTCCAGGTCTCACCCACACCAGCTGCAACTTCTATTACCCGTCACCCACCAACACTTTATTTACCACTCTACAGTGTAAGGATGCCGCAGATTCAAGAAATAACCTATCTTCTCCCATCCTGGGCCACAGCAGGCAATGCTAGTCAACAACGAGCCCCCTGTCCACTGATCTTTCTTGTGATTCCAGATTCTTCTTGAGAGGGCACTCCAGCCAGTCACCTCTATAAACTGAAGTTGGCACAAAAGGTGAAGGAGGCAGAATCATCTGCGTCGTGCCCTCCCTGAGGAGGGATGGCATGCCTGCCAGTTCTGCTGCCCCTAGACCCCAGTCATGCTGATGCGTGGAGCGAATCTTCATGCTAGTGCTCGATGGGGACTTAGCTCATCAACCTCCACACTTCGTTCCTAGGGGCTGGGGATGGAGATTGGCACACTGGAGAACCTGGAACTAAAGGCAAAAGAGTCCCCTGGGGTCTTCTCATGAGATTCTAATCTCTAAACCGATGGCACCAACCAAATCAGGGACCAGCGCTCTGACGTGCTTTTTCTTTGTTTGTTTTTGAGACAGAGCCTCACTCTGTTGCCCAGGCTGGAGTGCAATGGTGCAATCTCAGCTCACTGCAACCTCCGCCTTCCAGGTTCGAGCGATTCTCCTGCCTCAGCTTCCTGAGTAGCTGGGACTACAGGCATGTGCCACCAAGCCTGGCTAATTTTTATAAATTTTTTTAGTAGAGGCGGGGTTTCACCATATTGGCCAGGCTGGTGTTGAACTCCTGACCTCGTGATCCACCCTCCTCGGCCTCCCAAAGTGCTGGGATGGCAGCCGTGAGCCACCGCGCCTGTACTCCCACATCTGATGTGCTTTTACTTTCATCACTCACCTGTTCCCCTAGAAGACAGACACTTACTTGTTTCCTATTTCAGAGCCAACTCAATGAGTAAGATTATAAATTAATTATGATCACATAGCATGAAGAAAATTTCACTTCAAAAAATTCTAAAGATCTATACTCCGTAGAACGTCTACAGAATGTCTACTCAGTTACTTTTGACATTGTTCTTTGGAGGAGATGAGAAACAAACCAGTTGGGGAAAGCCTCCCCTTCCTTCCATCTTTCACCCTGCATCAGCATGCTTTGATGCCACGAGACGTAGTCAGTATTTCACACAAGAGAAGAACGTAAGTTACCCAAACGGGAATGAGTAAGGCTCATTAGTTTTGAATAGATGATCCAATCTCATCACATTTTTTTTATTTTTTGAGACAAGGTATTGTGTTATTACCCAGGACAAAGCGCAGTAGCATGATCATGGCTGACTGCAGCCTCAACCTCCCAGGCTCAAGCAATTCTCCTGCCTCAGCCTCCCAAGCAGCTGGGATGACAGGCATGCATCACCATGCCTGGCTAGGAGGAGGCCAGGGGTTTGAGACTACTGTGGGCAACAAAGTGAGATCCCTAGCTCTTAAAAAAAGGTAACAAATCAGCTAGGCATGGTGGTATGTGCTTGTAGTCCCAGCTACTTGGGAGGCTGAGGCAGGAGGATCACTTGAGCCCAGGAGTTTGAGGTTACAGTGAGCTATAATGTCACCACTGCACTGCAGCCTGGACAACAGAGCAAGACACTACTGGAAGGGAAGGAAGGCAGGGAAGGAAGGCAGGGGAGGGAGGGAAGGAAGGGAGGGAGGGAAGGGAGGGAGGGAGTCAAGGGAAGGA
>CAUYNB010078994.1:0-21210 GCA_963574225.1 Lagothrix lagotricha | reverse complement strand
ACCGGGCAGCACGGGCTTTGTTTTTTTGTTGCTCCCATAACCAATGTTGGGCATCAAGATCTGGCCCTTGAACCTTCTGCGAACCCTGTTGTCAATATCTCTGGGTTTCCGCCACTTACACTTAATTTTGACATATTGGTCTGACTGCTGCCCGATGAACTTCTTGATTCTCTTTTTGACAATCTTGGGCTTCACAGGGGGTCTGAGGGCAGCCATGATGCTGGGGAGGAGAGAGCAGGATGGGGTATTTTTTTCTTTCCTGTGATTCATTAAGGAGGAGGTCAGGGACACACCTACTATAGTAGAAGCATAGGAAGAGTTATTTTCACCCATTTAATGCGGTCGGATGTTGCACCATTGATAATGGGTCATGGAAAAAGGCGGGCACTAGGGGCAGCACAGGGGAGGCGGGAGGCATTGGTTAAGGGAGAGGCTGTAAAATGAGCAGGTTGCAGGAATGCTCTTTTGGCTTCAGGTGATACTTGGTAGTCAACCTGGTTAGTCTGGTGGTCAGAGGGGTGTTTCACAATGATAATTGGCCGCACTGGTTAGATGTTAAGGACCCTACAGGGAAATTTTCCCCCAGAGGCTGAAAAGCAAAGTAAAGCTTGTTGCAAAAGGGAGGGGGGTGTGTTTAGTTATGGGCCGTTCAGTGGGAGAGCCTTGGGGCTTAAGGCGTTATAGGGCATTGTAATAGGTTTGAAATAATTTGTTGGCCTGATTGGCCCTGGAATTGGGTAATTGCCAACGAGGGTATCAGCTTTTTCCAAAAAGTAAGTTCCTTTTTGGAGTTTATAGATTAGGGTTATGTTTCCTGTGAAAAGGTCGTGAAGGCAGGGCGCAGTGACTCATGCCTGTAATCCCAGCACTTTGGGAGGCCAAGGCAGGCTGATCATGTGGTCAAGAGTTCGAGACCAGCCTAACCAACATGGTGAAATCCCGTCTCTACTAAAAATACAAAAATTAGCCGGGCATGGTGGCACACATCTGTAATCCCACCTACTCAGGAGGCTGAGGCAGGAGAATAATCACTTGAACCTGGGAGGTGGAGGTTGCAGTGAGCTGAGATCGCGCCACTGCCTCCAGCCTCGGTGACAGAGTGAGACTCCATCTCAAAAAAAAAAAAAAAAAAAGGTCATGAAGGAGTGTTGGAAGGGCTGTGTAAGCTGAGGAAGACAGCAATAACACATCCAGCACTCCAAAGCAAAGGGAGAGTCAGCTTGCCGCAAGAGAGATTGTGTAAGGTTTATAGAGGGTTCTAGTTTGAGAGCAGTGAGGAGTGGTTGTATTGGCGAGGCTGATATGATTAGGGAATTTATACTGAAAGACACAAGTGTTGGAAACAGACGCCTGGTGCTGTAAAGAAAAATCAGCAGAGACAAAGGATCTTTTAGCAAGGCAATTTTCCTTTCTGAAGAAAGGGTATACAAACAGAAAGAGAAAAAAGTTATTTGGGTAGGAGTAAAGTCCTAGAAAGCTCCTTGAAGCCATAGGTCCCATAGAATAGGGAGGAGCTGATCAGGATGTAGGATGGGAGTTTCATAAGGGCACCAGTGAAGGTCTGTAGTAAGATTGGTTGGGAAGGGATGAAGGTTTGGAAGAGGAAGAGACATAAGAGGCCTATGTGGGTTTCTCCTCCTTTTCCTCCCGGATTCGGGTGAGGCGAAGAGAAGTGGGTCCTGAGGCAACACAAGAGAAGGCTGAAGGGGTTTTAGATCTGGTTGTTTGGGTATGTGGTCAAGGGAAGTCGGTTTTCTTGCGAGACGCGTAAGGAATCCAGTTGGGGAGTCCCTGGAGCTTTGCTGCCGTGGGTGTAGTAAGGATTCTCTAGTAAGGTCCCTTCCATCCAGATGTGAGGGGGGTTGGGGGTAGGACTGGGATCTTTCGGCAGAACCCGGTCTCCTGGCTGTAGGAAGGGATTAGAGGAGTTGGTGATGGGTTGTGGCAGATATTTGCTGACATATTTTCAAATGAAATAGCGGATCGTATGCAGAAGAGGGGAAACCAGAGGAGTTGGGAGAGGTGGGGCTTGTCCCTGAGGTGGAGCTAAAGGGGAGAGTGGTCTCCTATACAGGAGTTCAAAGGGTCTGAGCATTAGAGGTTTACACAGGAGCGCCCGAATTTTTAAAAGGGCTAAAGGCTGGCTGGTTGTGGTGGTGCACACCTGTAATCCCAGCACTTTGGGAGACCGACGTAGGCGGATCACAAGGTCAAGAGATCAACACCATCCTGGCCAACATGGTGAAACCCCGTCTCTACTAAAAATACAAAAATTAGCTGGGCATGGTGGCACATGCCTGTAGTCCCAGCTACTAGGGAGGCTGAGGCAGGAAAATTGCTTGAACCAGGAGGCAGAGGTTTCTGTGAGCCAAAATCACATTACTGCACTCCAGCCTAGGTGACAGAGCGAGACTCCGTCTCAAAAAAAAAAAAAAAAGAAGAAGAAGATCTAAAGGCAAAAATGTAACCCAGTGTGTATGTGTTTAGAGTGAGTACCTGGTGAGGGTGTTTTTTTCAATGCCGTTCAATTTCTCAACCTTCCCTGAAGATTGAGGTCGCTGGAGGATGTGTAGCTTCCAGCTGATTTGTAGAGCTTGTGCAAGTGTTTGAGTGATTTGAGAAATCAATTTAGGACCATCATCAGACTGAAAAGAAAGAGGCGCTCTGAACCTGGGGATGATTTCTGTTATCAATTTGGAGGTGAAGCTCGTTTGTTGGTTGTGGGGAAGGCCTCAACTCATCCTGAAAAGGTATCAACCAGAACTAAAGGAAATCAAACCTTTTTTTTCTTTTTTGAGTCGAAGTCTTGCTCTTGTTGCCCAGGCTGGAGTGCAGTGCTGCGATCCGAGCTCAACACAACCTCCAGCTCCCAGATTCAAGAGATTCTCCTGCCTCAACCTCCCAAGTAGCTGGGATTACAGGCATGCACCACCACGTCCGGCTAATTTTGTATTTTTTGGTAGAGACAGCGTTTCTCCATGTTGGTCAGGTTGGTCTTCAACTCCCAACCTCAGGTGATCCACCCACCTTGGCCTCCCAAAGTGCTGGTATTACAGGCATAAGCCACCACGCCCGGCCTGAAATCCAACCTTTTTACTGGGGGCATATGGGTAAAATCAATTTGCCAATCCTGTCCTGGAAGGTGTCTCCTGGCTTGGTGGGTTGGGAAAGAAGGTGGTTTAGTATTGGAGTAGAGTGAAGCCTTTTGGCAAATAGAGCATTGATAGGAATTGGCTTTTAACTGTTCCCTGATGTCTGGAGTTAAGTGTATATGGGAACTTAAGAAATGATGTAGGGGGCAGTGGCTGGTGTAGAAGAGGCTGTGAATGTCCCATAGAAGAGTTGTTCATTCAGGGTCAGGTAGGACTAATTTGTTTTGTATAAACCAGTCGGGGGTTTGAACTGTGCCCCTGCCGTGATTAGGTGTTGTGTCTGGTGTTCTGGATAAAAAGAGGGGATGTGCTGTATGAGAGGAAGTAGATATTGAGGAGTTGGGTGATCGGTGGAGGCACGTTTTCCCCAATAGTCAGCCTCACGTTTCCCTAAAGAAATATGGCTTTTGCCTGATTGATGTCTTTTCTGGAAGTAGAGCTGCCTTTGACAGATGATGAATGACTTTTCCGTTAATAATAGGGATTCCTTTAGCCGTGAGATAGCCCCACTCACTCCAAATCTGGGCATTGGAATGAATAAAGTTATAGGCATAGTTTGAATTGGTGTATATATTAACTTGTGTGTTTTTTTGCTAGAGCTAGTACTCTTATTAGGGCAACTAATTCTGCTTGATGGGAGGATGTGCCCAAAGGCCAGGGGGCAGCCTCTACGACTTCTTTAGGTGGGAAAAAGTGGATATTATCATGTTACCCTTCAACGGTGGCATATTCTGCTTGGAGGGGAGGGTGTGTTTTTTGTTTTTTGTTTTTTAATAGAGACAGGGTTTCACCATGTTGGCCAGGATGGTCTTGATCTCCTGACCTTGTGATCCACCCGCCTTGGCCTCCCAAAGTGCTGGGACTACAGGCGTGAGCCACCACGCCCGGCCATGGAGAGGGTTTTTTGATGCACTTCCATCTATAAACCAATCTGGGGCTCCTTTTACAGGAGTGGAAGTAAGGTGGTAAAACATGGTGAGATTAGATTAGATTAGAGCATGAGTGTTGGCCGGGGCTTTAAATCAGTGTCGAAGATAAAAGAGTGGCGGGATTGGCAGGGGGCCTCTATGAAGAGAGATAGAGGGTTGAAGGAGAGTTGAATGTAGGGCTTGCATGAGAGAGGATGACGCAGAGGTGAGCGCCTCAGGGCTGAGCATATCTTGCAGACTGTGAGAAGAAAATACCTGAAGAGGTCATACAATGTGAGCTTTTGTGCCTCATTATTGAAGCTGTGGCCAAATTTTTTAAGCAAAGGGGCTAGTTTTTATAAATGGGGTCTAGTTGTTTTGAAAAATATGCCACTGCTTGGAGGGCGTTTCCCATGGGCTGGCTAGTTGTCCAAGGGCCTCACTCTGAGAACTATGTAAATACGGATGAAAAGATCTTAGGGGGTTTGGAAGGCCTAAAGCGGGGGCCTGACATAAGGCACTTTTTTGTTGTTTGTTTGTTTTTTGTTTTTTTGAGATGGAGTCTCGCTCTGTCACCCAGGCTGGAGTGCAGTGGCACGATCTCAGCTCACTGCAACCTCCGCCTCCCGGGTTCAAGCGATTCTCATGCTTCAGCCTCCTGAGTAGCTGGGACTACAGACACCCACCACTAAACCCAGCTAGTTTTTTTGAATTTTTAGTAGAGACAAGGTTTCACCATGCTGGCCAGACTGGTCTTGAACTCCTGACCTCAGGTGATCCACCCACCTCAGCCTCCGAAAGTGCTGAGATTACAGGCCTGAGGCACTGTGCCTGACCAATAAGGCACATTTTAGGTGAGAGAGCATGATAAAGGTCTGGGGTGGGAGTGAGTAGTTGGTCAAGATTTCCTTTTCTGCATTCATAAAGGGGTTTAGTGATAATGGCAAAATTTGCTATTCATATTCAGAAATATCCTACTAATCTGAGGAAGGAAAGTAAGTCCCTTTTTGTTTTAGGAAATGGGATTTGTTGAACACTTTGCTTTCGTGCTGACAGAATTTCCCAGGTATTTGGAGTTATAATTAGTCCTAGGTATGAAACTTTTGGAGATGTTAATTGGGCCTTTCTTTTCAATGCCCAGTACCCACATTCAGCCAAAAAAATTTAAAAGCTTAGTGGTGTGTTGAACACAATATTTTAGGGAGGGGCTGCAAAGGAGTAAATCATCCACATATTGAAGCAAAATGCCAGGTTGTAGAGGTCGTTGGGAGAGGTCTCATTGAAGAGCCTGACCGAAATAGTGCAGGCTGTCTCTAAACCCCTGGGGAGGACAGTCCAGGTGAGTTGTTGAGAGCAGCCTGTGTCAGGATCAGTCCAAGTGAAAGCAAAAAGGTTTTGAGAGGAGGGATGTAAAGGGATAGTACGAAAGTCATCTTTAAGGCTTAATACAGAGAAATGGCTGGTGTTGGGAGGAATTCATGATGGGAGGGTGTAGGGGTTTGGGACAACAGGACAAACAGGAACCATAGTGGAGTTGATTTGTCACAAATCCTGAACCCATCTATAAGAGCCATCCAGTTTTTCAATTGAGAGAATAGGAGTATTGTGGGGAGAATGGATGGGGATTGAAATATTGGCAGCCAAAAGCCGGGAGATGATGGGCTTGAGTCCCCGTAATCAGGATTGAGGGAATATCGTGGGAACACTATACAATGCCTAGATTCTTCAGTGAAATTTGGATTGGAGAATGGTGGGTAGCTATTATGGGGAAGTTAATGTTCCATACTATGGGGTTTACGTGGCTGAGGAATTTGGGATTTAAGTCTGTTTGATGGTGAGTGTCTGAGGAGGAGTTCTGTCCTTGACATAATAATAAATAAGGGTGGCTTTGGTGTAGGGCTGATAAATAAATGATTCCTTCTAGTGTGTGTAGAATGTCCCTCTTAATAAAGGAGTGGGACAATGAGGAATGACCAAGAAAGAGTGAGTGAGGATGACTCCCTGAAATGAGCAGCATAGTGGCGGTGTTTTGTATGGGGTTTCTTGTGTGCCCTTTGTTGGAAATAGATGTTAGAAATAGATGCTCAGTGCCACAAAGGAAAATTAGCACTGAGACAAAGGATCTTTCAGCAATGCAATTTTTACTTTCTGGACTGCAAGAAGGGTACTGTTTCTAGCCATCTTGCATAAGAGTACAATGAACAAAGCAAAGCAGACATATTTATCCCTTAAGCATTTGGGATTGTCCTTACTGCTGTGTCTGATCTCCATTGGCTGGAGCCAGACCTCACAATCTAAACTAAAACCCGATTGGCTAACAACTTAAAACTTTTCTAAACAGGTAAGAGCAATGGAGAGCTGGGACATGCCTGTGAGCACGTCCAGCACAGATATCTTGGTTAAAGTACAAGGACACAGAATGTACTACATACCTGTAAGCATGACATGTCTAACAGCTACATAGGATAGGGCCTAACAAAGTTATTAGCACACTTATTCTTTAACAAGAAAGGAAACTTTAAAAAGGAACTTTTCTTCTTTCCACACCCTTCATGCCAACAATAGAGATGGACGAATGTTCTGATGGGCCTTGATATTCAGTTAATATCAATAGGCTTACCCCAGTATCCAAAAGAAAGGAAATAATCTTATTGGATACTGTCCGAATTACCCTGGGTTCCATGGACTCACTATATGTGGGGGTGAAGAATCCTGGGCACCCTCAGTCCTCTGTGGTCAGCACCAGCAGTGAAGAGATTTCCTCCTGTGATGGCAGGGGGGGCTTCATTATGAGCTGCACCCAAAT
The DNA here is from genome assembly GCA_963574225.1 of Lagothrix lagotricha. Lineage (NCBI taxonomy): Eukaryota > Metazoa > Chordata > Mammalia > Primates > Atelidae > Lagothrix > Lagothrix lagotricha. The sequence continues at coordinate 14,344 of CAUYNB010078994.1, read as the reverse complement.
GGGGAAGGTGTTCTCATTGGGGGCAGTCCATTTTCCAAAGATCACAAGTTGGGCACGGTTTGGTGGGTGGCAGGTGTCAGGACAAGCCTTGCCCAGTGTCCAGGTTTGCCACATCAGAAACAGACTTCCTGAGAGGTGGATGAGTTTCCTTTCAGGTTATCGGGAGGCTTTTGTGTCATTGACTTTTGGACAGCAGAGGCGAGCATCTGGCATTTTAAACAGAGATGCTTATCTTTTTGAATTTTATGTTCCTCATCTCTGTTGTTAAAGACATGGAAGGCTGCAATTAAGAGGTCCCACCAAGATGTCTGCGGATCCTCCTGTAATTTTTGTAATTTTTTTCCAGATATCTGGGGAGGATTGGGAAATAACTTGGAGGTCAAGAAAAGTTTGACCTTCTCTAGATTCTGGGTCCAAATTGGTATATTTTAGCATAGCTTCAGTGAGGCGTGATAAGAAAAGGGCAGGATCCTCCTGGGGCTCTTGTGTAATTTGTCTAAGTTTTCATAGTTAGCTGCCTATGGGCATTTTTGTCCATGCCCGCAAGGAGACAGGTAATCATGTGATCTCTTCATCTGATGCCAGTGCCTCCTGTTGTAAGTTCAGTTTGGGTTTCTATGGGGAACTGCATCATTAGCCACTGGATTTTGTATAGGGGCTTGATTATGGAGTTTATCTGCATGTGTCTCAGCTGAACAGATGTACTCTTTTTCATCAGGAGTGAGGGTGGAGGTTAGATTTATATAAATGTAATGCCAAGTTGAATTAAAGGATTGAGTTATGTGCAAAAATTCCTTGCAATAATGAAAGGGATTTTCAGGGAAAGATCCCAGACGTTGTTCGATTTGTGACAAATCAGACATAGAGGAAAGAGACATGAATGTAAGCAACGCCTTTAATCCCAGCCATTTCCTGGAGAGGAAGAATGGCAGAGGTGGCTTGAGGCTGCAGTCATTTTTGAATGGGTAACAGGTGAAGAATGCCAGGGACAGGGGGTTGGGGAAGGGGCAGCAGCAGTCAGCTGGATGCTGAGCCACCACCCACCCCCAGGGTTGAGTGGTGAACTGCAGCGACCTGAGGGGCTGGAGTAGTTTTTAAACAAGTAATAGGTGGAGAAGGAGGAGGGAGGGGTTTTGGTGGTAAAGGCTTGGGAGCAGGAGGGGCCAACTGGGTGGAGTTTGGGTGGGTGAGGAGCAGACACAGGGGGTTGAGAACATGCAGAGGGTTTATCTGCAGGGTCAAAAGGGGTTTCAGAGGAACGATTCTGGAGGAAGGAAAAACCCAGGGAAGATTTTCATTAAGAAGAAGGATTTCATGAGGGGTGCAATCTTGGCATAGGGAGGGCCGGGATCTAAGGGAGAAGAAAGCCTGAATATAGGGAATCTCTTGCCATTTGCCATTTCTGGTTATAAAGTTGTTAAGGTCCCTGAGAATTTGAAAGTCAAAGGTGCAGTTTTCAGGCCATCAACAGTCATTATCTAATTGTATTGGGACCAGGCTGTGTTGCAATGAAAAAGGAAACCCTTTGGCTTCAGGTTCCCCTGTAAGCCAAGTTTGGCAAGGTTCCAAATGACACAGCCTAGCGGGGAGGACATAGGAATATGGGATTGTTTGGCACACATGTGGGCTGGTAAGAGGAAGCCCATCTGTTTTTGTTCTAGGCATCCCCAGACAAAAGACAGAGATTGGAATCCTCTTTCTAACGAGGACTCTTAAGCTGAGAAGAAACTGTGTGTCACCAAGATTTCCACTAGCTTAGTCCCATCGGCCCACTGAGGACTGGGACGGCAGACCTGACTGTCCCAGGTACCATAAGAAAGCCAGGGGAGGGCAGATTTTACCAGTTGGCTGGATTAGTGTCTGATGCTGGAGGTTCCAGTTGGAATTGGCAAAGGGCCTCCTGGACTGGAGCCATGCAAGGAAGAAAGAGAGAGAGAAGAGGGAGGAAAAGGGAGAAAGAAGGAGGAAGAGGGAGCAAGGGCTAGAGAGCAAAATGCCTGTCATGGCCGGTTGGAGTCGGATTCCTGAGACCTGAGTATTTTGAGAGCCCACCAGAGAGTAGCCCCAGCCTGAGCCTCGCAGTCCCCTTCAGATTAATTGTTCTCCTCACACAAATTGCTTGAAAAGTGAAGTAAGTTAAAAGACAGGGCAGGTGGCCAGAGACTCTCAGGATCCAGGAGTTAACTCAGAGCGAGAGCTGCTGCTGCCCACTGCTTCCTGGGTTGCAAGAGAGCCTCTGCCCCCAACACCCATCCTGGGTTTCGGCACCAAATGTAAGACTTAAATAAAGAAGAAAGAAACACAAAATGTGGCTTGACAGTTAAGACAGGTTTATTTTAGCAAAAACAAACATGAGAGGGGCTTCTGGCTAAGTTAGGTCAGAGAGCCCTTCTCTTATGGACTAAGGATATTTAGGGGTTTTGAAAGGCGGGAGCTTATCATAGGTTCATAATGCTTCTATGTGAGTGCAAGTTTATTGCAGGATTGGAATGTCTCTGGTCAGAGGGGAGGCTATATTGGGGTTGGTATGTTTCTGGTCAGAGAGGAGTTTATCTTAGGGTTGGAATGTTTCTGGTTATGTTGGCATTAGCCATTAGGCTGATGTTTTGGGGCTGGATTTAGGCAGTTTTTAATTAAGGGGAACTTAGGATGGTGGTGTTTGTTCAAGATGGCCACGCTCCTGCTCTGTCAAGCACCAGTACCATTTTCCATACCCCTACGGTGGCATTCCCCAACCAATAGCACCCATTCCCTAGTCTGCTGCCCACCAAACTATCTTTGAAAATCCCTAACCTAGCCGGGCGCAGTGGCTCAGACCTGTAATCCTAGCACTTTCGGAGCCTGAGGCGGGCAGATCACCTGAGGTCAGGAGTTCGAAACCAGCCTGACCAATATATGGTGAAACCCCATCTTTAAAAAAAAAAAAAAAAAAGAAAGAAAAAGAAAATCCCTAACCTTGGCCAGGCACAGTGGCTCACGCCTGTAATCCCAGCACTTTGAGAGGCTGAAATGGGTGGATTGATTGAGGTCAGGAGTTCAAGACCAACCTGACCAACATGGTGTAACCCCATCTCAACTTAAAAAAAATACAAAAATTAGCCAGGCATGGTGACGCGTGCCTGTAATCTCAGCCTGCCTGTAATCTCAGCTACTCAGCTGAGGCAGGAGAATCGCTTGAACCTGATAGGTGGAGGTTGTAGTGACCTGAGATTGTGCCACTGCACTTCAGCCTAGGCAACAAAGTGAGACTTCATCTCAAAAAAAATAATAGAAAAAGAAAATTCCTAACCTCTGAGCTTTCAGGGCGATTAATTTGAGTGGTAACTCCCTCTCTCTTGGGGCATGGCCTGCCTCGCAGCAATTAAACTCTTTCTTTACTGCAGTGCCATGGTTTCGGTCAATTGACTTTGTCCGTGTAGCAGGCAGGAAGAACCCATCGGGCAATTACACTTAGGCAATGACTAGGCTGGAGAAAGAGCTCTAGAAAGCCCAGCTGTCATATCCCTGTGAGTCAGTCTTTCTTGCATTATCCAAGTGATCATGAAGATGGAACTCCCGGTTCCGCCTCACATTAGTAGTTCCCCTCCTTTGTCTCCAGGGCCCCATGCCCAGTCTCAGCAGTCAACAGAGGACCAGGGAGGGAAGACTTATTCTTGTCGGGCAGCACTGTTAATGAGGAAAGCATTCCCAGCAATTTCTTAGGACCACGATGCCAGAGATGGGATCAGACCCTCTCTCCCTTTAGCTGTTCTCCCTGGCAGACAGCAGAACCCCGGACTTGCCTGGGCTTGTTGCATCAGGGAAAGCTTCTCAAATACCAGCAGATAAAACGTCTCTGCAGCCAGCACTTGTCTTGGCCTGGAGGGAAGCAAACCTGCCCTGTCCTGTACCCCGTCACCCCAGTGTAAACCAAAAATAAAATTCTAAGCCCTGCCCCACTGTACCCCTCAACCATCTGAATGAACTCCCTTCTCAGCCAAGGCTCTCAAAACTTACCTGAGAGACTGTTTCAGGCCATCATGGAAGTGGAGTTGGAACATGCCTCATCAAAGCTCTCCAGCAGGAACAGCAACACAGGCTTCAAGGCTGATAAGAAACATTCTGCAGCTCTGAAGACTGCTAGCTAAAAGCTTCATCTGCATGATAAAACTGTGATCTTCACAACCTCTGATCTTAACCCAGACATTCCTTTCTGTTTAATCACAGGTCTTTAGACAAATTCTACCAATTGTCAACCAGAAAGTGTTTAAATTTACCTATAGCCTGGAAGAACCCTCCCCTACCTTCCAATTGTCCCGCCTTTCTGGACCAAACCAATGTATTTCTTAAATGTATTTGATTGATGTCTTATGCCTCTCTAAAACGTAGAGAACCAAGCTGTACCCTGGCCACCTTGGGCACATGTTCTCAGGGCCTCCTGAGGGCTGTGTCACGGGCCATGGTCACTCCTATTTGGCTCAGAATAAATCTCTTCAAATATTTTACAGTTTGACTCTTCTTTTTTTTTTTTTTTTTTGAGGTGGAGTCTCGCTCTGTCGCCAGGCTGGAGTGCAACGGCACGGTCTCAGCTCACTGCAACCTCTGCCTCCCGGGTTCAAGTGATTCTCCTGCCTCAGGCTCCCGAGTAGCTGGGATTACAGGTGCCCGCCACCACGCGCGGCTGATTTTTGTATTTTTAGTAGAGTCGGGGTTTCACCATTTTGGCCAGGCTGGTCTCGAACTCCTGACCACCAGTGATCTGCCCGCCTTGGCCTCCCAAAGTGCTGGGATTACAGGCAGGAGCCACCACGCCTGGCCTACAGTTTGACTGTTTTCATCAACACCAGCACCACATTATCCCAAGAGGAAAAGCAGACGTGTGAGAGAGTCGGTGGGCAGGCACAGACTGCTGTCGGCAATCAGCTGGTGCCCAGATAAACAGCAAGGAGAGCCCTGGGGGTGCTGTGCAAGGCCAGGGGTAAGTCAGCTGTGGTTGGGCACAGAGGCCTTGGGGCTGGGAGGACTCATTGGTGCGCCGCATTCAGGAAAGGCCTAGAACAGAGCTTCTCAAACTTAAATGTGAGCTTGAACCACCGATCTGGCTAAAATGCAGTTTCTGATTCAGTAGGTCTGGAGTGGCATGGACCTTGCATTTCTCTTTTTTTTTTTTGAGACGGAGTCTCACTCTGTCACCTGGGATAGAGTGCAGTGGCACTATCTCAGCTCACTGCAACCTCTGCTTCCCGGGTTCAAGCACCACCATGCCCAGCTAAATTTTTGTATTTTTAGTAGAGACTGGGTTTTACTGTGTTAGCCAGGATGGTCTTGATCTCCTGACCTCGTGATCCACCCGCCTCAGCCTCCCAAAGTGCTGGGATTACAGGCGTGAGCCACTGCACCCGGCTGGATTTTGCATTTCTAACCAGCTCCCAGGTGATGGGGACGCTGCAGGTTTCCAGACCAACAGGGATGGTCTGGAGGATGGGCTGGAGGATGGTCTGGAGGATGGTCTGGAGGATGGGCTGGTTCCAGGGCCACCAAGCCTGTGACCGATGCTCACGTGGTGTGGCTGCCCCTGTGGGGCTTCTGGCTTCTATTACATGTTTCTCAAGATCCCAGGTGAGGTGCAAGATGTGTTATCTGGACCTTGTGCCCGATGTAGGGCCTGAGTCCGTGACGTGCTGGAAAATGATGAACAGGCTGGGATGGTGGGCCAGGTGCTGATTCACAGTGTGAGCTGATTTGTGTAATGTTTCTGATGCCTGTGGGCTAGGGGAGGTGTCCAAACGCCAGTGGGACCTTAACCCCAGGTGGTGTCCAGGCTCTTGACACCTTTGCCAGAAGGAATTCAAAAACAAGTCAGAAAATAGTGAAAGTACAGAGATTTATTGCAAAGCAAAAAGTACACACTCAAGAAAGAAGAGTTCAGGCCGACTCAAGAGAAAGTTGCACCTGCTGGCCCATGGGGCTGCCCCCTTTATGGGTTTCTTTTACCAAGGGGTGGGATATTATGAAGATAATCTGGAAAAAGGTGAGGGTTTTTCAAAATTGTGATGTTTCCTGTTTTTATGCCAAATATGGATGTTCTGGAACTGTAATGGCCTGGTAGATGTGGGTTTAGTATAGGTTTTTTTTGTTTGTTTTTGAGATGGAATTTCGCTCTTGTTGCCCAGGCTGGAGTGCAATGGCGCCTTCCTGGCTCATTGCAACCCCTGCCTCCTGGGTTCAAGCAATTCTCCTGCCTCAACCTCCTGAGTAGCTGGAATTACAGGTGTGCACTACCATGCCCAGCAGGGTTTAGTATGTTAATGGACGTATAACGAGGTCCTGCATGAAACCTAGGTCAAATCCAGTGCTATATTGGTTCCAGTCACCTTAGCCAGCTTAGCCACATCCTGTTTCTCAGGGCCCCTACTTCTGCAGCTATTTCAATGGTTTCCTTTTGCTGGTCACGCAGAACTGCTGCCTGGAATGCTTTATTCTCCTGTGACCACCCTGTGTTATTCCTGTCTCATTTTCACCATGGCTGCTTTCAAACCACTGAAGAGAAAAATGTGCGCTTTCATGGAAAATTTCATTGCTTAAACCACACTCTTCCCGATCCGGCAGGCCCTGCCCTTACATTGCCTTTGAGCTTACAGTTGTGTAAGTTGTAGATAAATGATGTCCCAGCAAAGTAATTTTCTTTTTTTTTTTTTTTGTTTTTGAGACGGAGTTTCGTGCTTGTTGCCCAGGCTGGAGTGCAGTGGCGTGATCTCGGCTCACTGCAACCTCTGCCTCCCAGGTTCAAGCAATTCTCCTGCCAGGTTCAAGCAATTCTCCTGCCTCAGACTCCTGAGTAGCTGGGACTACAGGCACGTACCATTACGCCCAGCTAATTTTTGTATTTTTAGTAGAGATGGGGTTTCACCATATTGGTCAGACTGGTCTCGAACTCCTGAACTTGTGATCTGCCCACCTTGGCCTCCCAGAGTGCTGGGATTACAGTCCGCGCCAGGCCCACTCAGCATTTTTTAAAGCTCATGTAGCATATAACAGTACTTCTGTTTTTTTTTTTTTTTTTTCTTTTCAGAGATGGGGTCTCTCTGTGTTGCCAAGGCTAGACTTGAACTCTGGGGCTCAAGCGATCCTCTCACCTCAGCTTCCTTGGAGCTGGGACTACAGGCATGCACCGCTGTGCCTGGCTCATTTCTTCTTATAGCTGTATAGTATTCCATTGTATGTGCCACAATTTGCCCATCTGTTCATCCACTGATGGATGTTTGGGCTATTTCCACCTTTTGGCTATTGTAAATACTGCTGCTATGAACATATGTGTGCATGTATTTTCTTGAGTACTTGTTTTTCATTCTTTTTGGTTATATATCTAGGAGTAGAATTGCTGGGTTATACGGTAGTTCTATGTTTAACTTTTTGAGGAACCACCAAACTGTTTTCCCCAGTAGCTAAACCATTTTACATTCCCATCAGCAAGGTACAAGAGTTCTAATTTCTCCACATTCTAACCAATGCTTGTTTTTTGTTTCGTTGTTTGAGACAGAGTCTTGCTCTGTCTTCCAGGCTGGAGTGCAGTGGCACAGCCTTGGCTCACTGCAACCTCCACCTCCTGGGTTCAAACAATTCTCGTGCCTCAGCCTCCCGAGTAGCTGGGATTACAGGTGCGCACCACCACACCTGGCTAATTTTTGTACTTTTAGTAAAGACAGGGTTTTGCCATGTTGCCTAGGCTGGTCTCAAACTCCTGGACTAAAGCGATCCACCTCCCTTAGCCTCCAAAGTTCTGGGATTATAGATGTGAGCCACCTTCCTTGACCACCAACACAAGTTAATTTCCTTTTTTTTTTAAAAGAATGATAGCCATCCTAATATGTGAAGTGATAGCTCATTTTGTTTTTGATTTGCATGTCTCTAGTGAGTAATGATTTGAGCATCTTTTCATGTGCTTCTTGGTCGTTTGCATATCCTCTTTGGAGCAAATAATCTATTCAAGTGCTTTGCGCATTTTGAATTTGGTTGTTTATATTTTGTTGTTGAATTCTAGGAGTTCTTTACGTATTCTGGATACCAGACCCTTATAAGATGCATGATTTGCAAAAATTTTTCTTTTTTCTTCTGGTCTCTTGTCTTTTTACTTTTTTTTTTTTTTTGTCTTAAAAGAAGGAATCTACCTCCATTGCCCAGGCTGGACTTGAACTCCTGGCCTCAAGTGATCTCTCCTGCCTCAGTCTCCCAGGTCACTGGGAATATAGGCACATGCCACTGTACCCAGCTCATCTTTTTACTTTCTTTTTTCTTTTTCTTTTTCTTTTTTTGAAACAGAGCATTGCTCTGTCACTCAGGCTGGAGTGCAATGATGTGATCTTGGCTAACTGGAACTCCGCCTCCTGGGTTCAAGTGATTCTCCTGCCTCAGCCTCCTGAATAGCTAGGATTACAGGTGCCCACCACCACACCCTGCTAATTTTTGTATTTTTAGTAGAGACAGGATTTCACCATTTTAGCCAGGCTGGTCTCAAATTCCTGACCTTGTGATCCATCTGCCTCAGCCTCTCAAAGTGCTGGGATTACAGGCGTGAGCCACCGCACCTGGCCTACTTTATTGATAATGTGTTTTGATGCACAAAAGTGTGGGTTTTGTTTTGGTGGGTTTTTTTCCCCTGAAATAAGGTCTCATACTGTTGCCCAGCCTGAAGTGCAGTGGTATGATCATGGCTCACTGCAGCCCTGACCACTCAGCTCAAGTGATCCTCCCACCTCAGCCTCCTGAGTAGCTGGGATCAAGGGCATGTGCTAACACTAGGCTAATTTGTTGTTGTATTTTTTGTAGAGATGGGGTTTCGCCACATTGCCCAGGCTGGCCTTAACTCCCGGGCTCAAGTGATCTGCCCACGTCGGCCTCTGAGGTGCTGAGTTTGCAGGCGTGAACAACCTCACCTGCCAGTTTTTCATTTTGATAAGGTTATTGTCCACCTGAAATAATTGGAAGGATCAGAATCCAGTTAAGAGGAATTTATTCAAGGCCAGGTGCAGTGACTCACCTAGAATCACAGGTGAGAGGGATTAAAGGCCCCATACGCACATTCCTTTAAGACTCAATTTCAATTACCAACAGTTTTGATTTTGAATTATTGATTTTCACATTATACATAAGCCAGCTCCTGCGCACTACTGGATATTTATGACCTGCCTGGTCTCATTTTCTGTAATCAAAGAGAGTGGTCTCATTAGGAAAGAACTTGAATAGACATTTCTCCAAGGATGTACAGACTGCCAACAAGAATGTGAAAAGATGCTCAACGTCACTGATCATTAAGGAAATGCAAATCAAAACCACAATGAGAGATCACCTCACACCTGTTAGGATGGCTACTACCAACAGCAACAACAACTCAGAAAATAACAAGAGTTGCTGAGGATATGGAGAAATTGGAACTCTTCTATACTGTTGGTGAGAATGTAAAGTGGTGTAGCTACTGTGGAAAACAGAATGGTGATTCCTAAAAAAATTAAAAATAGAATTACCGGCCAGTCATGGTGGCTCATGCCTGTAATCTCAGCACTTTGGGAGGCCAAGGCGGGCACATCAAGAGGTCAGGAGGTCAGGAGATCGAGATCATCCTGACTAACACAGTAAAACCCTGTCTCTACTAAAAATACAAAAAATATTAGCCGGGTGTAGTGGTATGCACCTGTAGTCCCAGCTACTCAGAAGGCTGAGGCAGGAGAATCGCTTGAACCTGGGAGACAGAGGTTGTAGTGAGCTGAGATTGCACCACTGCACTCCAGCCTGGGTGATACAGCGAGACTCCATCTCAAAAAAAAATGAGAATCACCATGTGATCCAGCAGTCCCACTTCTGGGTATATATCCAAAATAATTGAAAGCGGGAGCTCAACCAGATGCTTTTACACCCATGAGCAAAGCTGCATTTCTCACAATTGCCAAAGGCATTAATAGAAGCAACACAAGTGACTGCTGACAGATAAATGGGTAAACCAAATGTGTGTGTACACAGGGAGTAAGATCCAGCCTCGGAAAGGAAGGCAGTCTTCTTACATGTTACAACATGAATGGCTCACGAAGACATGCTCGGAGTCTTCGGAAATCAGTTACAGAAAGACAAATACTGCATGATTCTGCTTTTATCTTGAGTGCCCAAACTCACAGAAACAGAAAAGTAGAATGATGGTTGACAGGGGCTTCAGGGAGGGAAAATGGGGAGTCGTTGTTTAATGGGGACAGAGTTTCAGTTTTGCAAGGTGAAAAGGTTCTGGAGATCTGTTTCACAACAATGTGAATATACTTACCACAACTCAACTGTACATTTTTAAATGGTTAAAATGGTAAGTGTTATGTTATGTGGGTTTTCTTTATTTATTATTTATTTATTTATTTTAGACAGAGTCTTGCTCTGTCGTCAGGCTGGAGTGCAGTGGCACGGTCTTGGCTCACTGCAACCTCCGCCTCCCAGGTTCAAGCAATTCCCCTGCCTCGGCCTCCTGAGTAGCTGGGACTACAGTTGTGCACCACCACGCCTAGCTAATTTTTTGTATTTTAGTAGAGGCAGGGTTTCACCATGTTGGCCAAGATGGTCTTGATCTCCAGACCTCGTGATCTGCCCACCTTGGCCTCCCAAAGTGCTGGGATTACAGGCATAAGCCACTGCACCTGGCCATTGTGTGGTTGTTAAAAAGAGGGATATGGGTCAGGCACAGTGGCTCACACTTGTAATCCCAGCACTTTGGGACGCCAAAGTAGGCAGATCACCTGAGGTTGGGAGTTTGAAACCAGCCTGGCCAACGTGGTGAAACCCTGTTTCTACTAAAACTTCAAAAACTTAGCTAAGCGTGGTGGCACATGCCCTGTAATCCCAGCTATTCGGGAGGCTGAGGCAGGAGAGTTGCTTGAACCCGGGAGGCAAAGGTTGCAGGGAGCCTGGCGTGCCTGCAAGATCGTGCCTGGCGACAGAGCAAGACTCTGTCTCAACAAAATAAACAAATAAATCAAAAATAAAAAGAGGACTGTCTATCCAGGGTAATGTGTAACCTACAGAAGCCCCTTGCATCCTGACGAGCCTCTGCCACCTGGCTTTCACGCTTTCTGCCTGTGCTTCTCCAGGAGCACGCCCTTCCTGTGCGTGTACTCTCTGATAGGTGAGGTCAAATTCTGTTCTTGGTAAGAAAAAAATGGAGGCACCTTGTCATGTCTCTGAAGTTTACACCCCAGGCATGTCAGAGTGTGATCAGTAACCTCTCTGCCTTGGGGACATCTAACAGGAGCTTGCAGCTGAGATGCGGTGAGGGCAGAACACAGAAGTGGCTCCTGAAGAAAGATAAACTCGGAAGGCCCCTCCTTGCAGACTTGGGGTCCGGAAGCCAAGTGGCATGCCCAGGGTGGGGTGTGGCTTTTCACAGAGGAGGAAGAGGGAGACACCGCACGTGGGCACTGGGCTTGGGAGGCCCTACGTCAGCTGGCTGGCTGCACCCCTCTCTGCTTCCCGGGACAAGAAACGCTGCTGGTGCCAAAAGCAAGGGCACCGTGGGGTGGTCAGGTCCACTCTGAACCTGTTAATGATTCCTTCCTTATCTAAACCTGGAACGTGGGAATGGAAAAACAGCCCAGCGGTGTGAGCTCTGCAAGGTTTGCAAAATTTATTAGGCCCAGAGAGACGTGAATGGGAACTGGAGTCACTTCCCCACCCCTGTCCAGGGCAGTTATTGGAAGATACTTTGTTCCTGATAGCTGCCTCACCCATTTTCTTCAGGGTTTTGGAATTCCTGGTACAAAGAACAACGTAGAGCCAAACTACAGTTTACATGATTTTGATGTAAATTCCTAGTAAACAATTTAGAAACGGTCTCTTCTTGAAAAAAAAAAAATCAATAGTTTTGGGGCTACAAGTGGTTTTTGGTTACATGGAAACTTCGTTGTTTTCTGGGATTTTGGTGCACCTGTCACCCAAGCACTCTACACTGTACTCAACGTGTGGTTTTTTTGTGTTTTTTTTTTTTTTTTTTGAGATGGAGTCTCGCTTTGTTGCCCAGGCTGGAGTGGAGTGGTGCCATCTCGGCTCACTGCAACCTCCACCTCCTGGGTTCAAGCGATTCTCCTGCCTCAGCCTCCCGAGTAGCTGGGACTACAGGTGCGTGCCACTACTCCCGGCTAATTTTTTGTATTTTTAGTAGAGATGAGGTTTCACTGTGTTAGCCAGGATGGTCTCCATCTTCTGACCTCGTGATGTGCCCCCCTTGGCCTCCCAAAGTGTTGGGATTACAGGCGTGAGCCCCCTCGCCCAGCCAGTGCGGTCTTTTATCGCTTACCTGCCTCCTGTCAGAGGCATTGGAACCAGGGCAACTCCATCTTGAACAGGGACTGCGTCAAATGAGGCCGAGACCTACTGGGCTACATTCCCAGGAGGTTAAGGCATTCTTCGTCACAGGTTGAAATAGGAAGTCAGCACAAGGTCACAAAAACCTTGCTGATGAAAGGATGTGGTAAAGAAGCCACAAAAAACCACCAAAAACAAGACGGTGCTGAAAGTGACCTCTGGTTGTCTTCACTGCTCATTATATGCTAATTTTAATATATTAGCATGCTAAAAGAAACTCCCACCAGTGCCATCACAGTTTACAAATGCCACGGCAACCTCAGGAAATTACCCTATATGGACTAAAAGGGGGAGGAGCTCTCAGTTTCAGGGAATTGCCCACCCCTTTCCCAGAAAACTAGTGAATAATCCTCCCCTTATTTAGCAAATAACAAGAAGTAATTATGAGAATCATCAGTTGAGCATCCCATCCCGCTGCTCCGCTACAGAGTAGCCATTTTTTTCTTTACTTTCAAACCCTCTCTTGGGGTCTGGATGAGGACCCTCTTCTGGTAATATTCCTCCTTCCTTCCTGCCTTTCTTTTTTTTCTGTTAAAAAAATGTAATCCTGTCTTTCTTGGGATCTTTCTTTCTTTCTTCTTTCTTTCCTTGTTTCCTCCTTTCTTCCCTTCTTCCTCCCTTCCTTCCCTCCTTCCCTTCTTCCCCCCTTCCTTCTTTTCTCCTTCCTTCCTCCCTTTCCTGACAGGGTTGGTTTTTTTTTTAATTTTTAATTTTAAAAACGACGGCTTTCTCCATGTTGGTCAGGGTGGTCTCAAACTCCCAACCTTAGGTGATCCGCCCGCCTCAACCTCCCAAAGTGCTGGGATTACAGGCTTGAGCCACCGTGCCCAGCTCCCGACAGGGTTTGACTCTTGCCCAGGCAGGACTGCAGTGGCGCTATCTCGGCTCACTGCAAACTCTGCCTCCCAGGCTCAAACAATCCTTCCACCTCAGCCTCCCAAGTGTCTTGGACAACAGGCGTGCAGCACCACGCCTGGCTAATTTTTGTATTTTTGTAGAGACAAGGTCTTGCCATTTAGGCCAGGCTAGTCTTGAACTCCTGAGCTCAAGAGATCCACCTGCCTTAGCCTCCCAAAGTGCTGGGACTATAGGCGTGAGCCACTGTGTCCGGCCTTCCTTTTTTCTTTTAAAAACCCACTTGTAACTATTGCTGATGGGAACATACATTCAGGGCAACTTGAATCTATGCTCCTGGGTTGCAGTCCTCAAACTTGGCCCAAATAAACTATTTGTATGGACTTTGCCTCAGTTTTTTCCTTTAGATTAATAAATGGGTGTGACCAAGAGCTATTTCCTCTCCCCATCAATGAAGCAAGCCAAATATACACACCACCTTGGTAACCACCCCTATTTATGCCTCCAAGGCACATACAGGCATTTCTGCTATCATGTGATCTACACATTCCTAAAGAACATGACATTCTGCCAAGTGGCACATACAACTAACAGGACTTAAGGGGAGAAAGGACTGACAAGGACCGTTTGGATCCTATGCAATTTTACAATCTGCACACAAACAAAAATAAATGCAGTCTCGATAAACACAGCAGCTAGGGTAAATCTCCACTGGCGTGGAGGGACTCTTGCTTTCTCTTCTCAGATTAGGGTCTTTGGGCCTTTCACTCGTAATAGAGCTGTTTCATCAAAACTGAAAATTCGGCCAGGTGCGGTGGCTCATGCCTGTAATCCCAGCACTCTGGGGGGCTGAAGTGGGTAGATCATTTGAGGTCAGGAGTTCAAGACCAGCCTGGCCAACATGGCCAAACCCTGTCTCTACTAAAAATACGAAAATTAATCTGGTGCTGTGGTGCACCTTGTAATTTAAGTTACTCAGAAGGCTGAGGCAGGAGAATCACTTGAACCTGGGAGGTGGAGGTTGCAGTGAGCCAAGATCATGACACTGTACCCCAGCCTGGGCAACAGATCGAGACACCATCTCAAAAAGAAAACAAAATTGAAAATCCAATTCAGGCTATAA
>CAUYNB010078993.1:0-32476 GCA_963574225.1 Lagothrix lagotricha | reverse complement strand
TCCTAAAATGCACTGTGGTTTGATTTTTTTTTTTATGAGACCGAGTCTTTCTCTGTCACCAGGCTGGAGTGCAGTGGTGCAGTCTCGGCTCACTGCAACCTCCGCCTCCCGGGTTCAAGTGATGCTTCCACCTCAGCCTCCCGAGTAGCTAGGACCACAAGCACGTGCCACCACGTCTGGCTAATTTTTTTGTATTTTTAGTAGAGACAGGGTTTCACCGTGTTGGCCAGGATGGTCTCAATATCTTGACCTCGTGATCCACCCGCCTCGGCCTCCCAAAGTGCTGAGTTTACAGGTGTGAGCCACCGCGCCCGGCGTGGTTTGATATTTTTTAACACCATTACTTCAGCTACTTATCATAAAGCAGTTAAATCTGCTTTTAATGATCAAGTTGGTCATTGAACGGCTGTTTTTGCAATTCTTAACATCAGTAAGGTGACCCAGACTCCATCTCACCTACTTTAAAAATGTAGCTTCGCAACTTCCTATCAGGACACTGTCGCTGCCAAACATTTTTTTTTTTTTTTGAGATGGAGTTTTGCTCTTGTTGCCCAGGCTGGAATGCAGTGGCGTGATCTTGGCTCACAGCAACCTCCACCTCCCGGGTTCAAGCAATTCTCCTGCCTCAACCTCCTGAGTAGCTGGGATTACAGGCATGTGCCATCAAGCCCAGCTAATTTTGTATTTTTAGTAGAGACAGGGTTTCTCCAAGTTGGTCAAGCTGGTCTCAAACTCCCAACCTCAGGTGATCCGCCCGCCTTGGCCTCCCAAAGTGCTGGGATAACAGGCATGAGCCACCACGCCCGGCCAAACATCTTGGTTTTGAACACATACTATCAAGGGCCTCATCTCATTTCTTGTTTTCCGAAAGAGGCACTGTGGTAGGCTTCTGATGGGTACCTATAGTCTATTTCAACTACTCTTGGAACTAGGGAGGTGATCCTGTGGTTATTAGGCTTAGCATGCCAACTTTTATGCTGTTTTTAAGAGATTTTATGATTCTTTCCTATGTTGTCTTGAACTAAATATGAGGCCAAGTATCGGATTTCTTTTAAAAACATAAAATATTATAAACACATTTCATCTAACCTGCAGAGACTCTAAGTTAAAAGAAAAAGATTGGGAAATGGTAAAATGCCATCTTCAATCAAATGAGCCCCAGGAACTGGAGGCCCCCTGATTTCTCATCTGCTCATCACCATCCCCACCATCTTGCTCTCCACATGGTGGTTGAGCTGAAAACACTGGCTCTGAAGTGTGCTGTGTGTGTGTGTGTGTGTGTGTGTCTGTGTGTGTGTATGTGTGTATGTGAAATCTCCCTGTGTCTATATACATACATATGTTCTTTTTCTCCTATCTCTCTCTGTATATGTGTGCGCATGTCCTCTTTGTTGGTTCAAACCAAAGAAGTTTAGAAATGCTCCACTACCTCTTAATGCCTCTTCAATTGTGGTCTTTTGGTGAATGGCCTAGGGGAGAAAGATGTACTTTCAGAGATGCACTAAAAATTTATAAGTCTTTATTTTTTCATGAGTAAGATAAGTTTAGTCAGCACTTACAATTTGCTAACATCTTTGGTTTTAGGAATATTTCAACAATCATAAAGCAGGAGTTTTGGGGATATTGGTGCCATAAGAAAAGTAATTTAAAGTTGGTGTATTATTATTGCCTGCTTTGGATTTTAATCAATACAAGTGACATATTTGATTGTCTATTATATTTTAAGCTCTTGGGGGACAGGGATCACTTCTCATATTTCTGTGGCATCATCTTCCACACATTCAGTAAGCAATGTGTGGCAGATGTTCTGTTCCTGTCAAAGCACCCGTGAATCATGTAAGACCCAATTAAAGAGAAGAGGATGGTAAGAGAGGTCTCAAGGTAACACAGTTGCTCTCTTGGCTTTGATCTTTCAGACCTGCCATAGCTAATGATATTACGTGGATATGTTTTCACAGAGAGCTGCAGTGGCAATATGACACTTCTTTGTTATGATCAGGCAAGAAACTCCAGGTATAAGTCACCTTGAGAGAAAACTGGTACATTGGATGGATCTTGCTGAGGTCATTCATGATGAAGTAGAGCAGTGAGGCCCTGGCAGCCGCTGGCCGGTAGTGCTCTCGGGCCTCGTTGATTTTCACTTCAGTCACCTTGGCCTCCTGGACCTGTTGGAAAAATAAATAGCAGCCCACTGTTCCAACCAACCAGGTCTTCCTGAGAATCAACTTGGCCTCTCTGTGTGAGTAGACATGTATCTGCTTAGGGGATGGAGTGAACAGGGATGGGGATGATGGGTAGAAAGTTGAAAATCTACTATGGTATTCATTCCTAGAGCTGGGATGAAAAAGGAGATGGTAAACGTCTAGTCCTTTCTGAGGGTGAGCTGTCAGCCCTTCCAGCTGGGAAGTGTGAGCTATGCAAGCTTCCATGCTCCATCTCTAATGAGGAAGATTTCATGGAAATGCAAAAAAATATGACTCACAAATGAGCCAAGCAGTGAAAATCCAGGGAAAGAAACATAGTATAGTCTTCTTTTTTCTTAATGTTTATGAAACAGTTCATATCTAAATTCACAAAGATCTCTTTCAGTTGGAATAGTCCATTTTCAGAAAATTTCTTATCACAGGTAAAAATAAGAAAAGAGACCTCAGCATCAGGAAGAGGGATTTCTTTCTTTCTTTCTTTCTTTTTTTTTTTGAGATGGAGTCTTGCTCTGTCACCCAGGCTGGAGGGCAGTGGCGCGATCAGCAACCTTTGTCTCCTGGGTTCAACCTTGGCTCACAGCAACCTCTGCCTCCTGGGTTCAACCTTGGCTCACAGCAACCTCTGCCTCCTGGGTTCAAGCGACTTCCCTGCCTCAGTCTCCTGAGTAGCTGGGATTAGAGGTGCATGCCACCATGTCCAGCTAATTTTTTGTATTTTAGTAGAGATGGGGTTTCACCATGTTGGCCAGGATGGTCTCGATCTCCTGACCACATGATTTGCCCACCTCGGCCTCCCAGAGTGCTGGGATTACAGGTGTGAACCACCACGCCTGGCCCTAGGAATAGGGATTTCTGTTAGACTGTGCCTCTACATGCAAACCTCAATATGCTCTGCCCTTATGCTCCAAAATAGAGGAAAGTTACTGATAATTTGTGGGAGCACCACAGGAAAAGGCAATGATCCTTACTGAAGATGTTCTCATAATAAACAATTACAAACTACAGGAGTATTACCAAAGGGAACAATTAGAAGACCCCTTTCCAAAACAGAACCGAAACCCAAAACACCCCAGAAGGATTAGCACCTCATGAACTGAGAATGACTGAACAACCTAAAACCTGCCGTTAACAAAGTATGTTTTAGAGCAGTAGGTACAAAAGAAAGCGTAAAGCAAGGACATTATGAAATAAAACAGGCATATCTGGAAAAGAACTAACTAGAATTTCTAAAAATAAGAGTATAGTTATTTAAATTTATAAAGCATACAGTTTAAATAATAGACTGGAGTTGAAAAGAAAATCAGCAAATTAAAAGAGAAATCTCAGGAAATTGTTACAAAAGCAAATCAGAAAGAAACAGAGATGGAAAATGTGTAAAAGAGGTTCACGATCTTTGATGCCCATCAGGACAAAGCCCAATTTCCCCAGCATAGTTTACGCAGCCCTATACAATGGAAAGGGTACCTTTCCTGACTCATCGCCAGTGACCACTTCCAGCTCCCACCCCCTCTACATTCCAGTTACACTCAAGGGAAGCCCCTCTTCCCTCTCACCCAACATGGGTTGAGTGTTCCTCCTTTGTGTTTTCACCCCTCCCTGTGCTTTTTTGTCCTCAGCCATCAGCCCTGTTTTGTAACTGCCTGTTTATCTGTCTTTCTTCCTCAGAGGGCCAGGTCCTAGAAGCCAAGGATATGGCAAATTCCTTGCTGTATCTCCAACTTTCATCATGGACCTTGGAATACAGTAGCCTTCAAATACGTATTCATGGGGTAAATAAATGAGAAAGACAAAGAAGACAAAAAGAAAAGGAACAACAAAAGGAAAAAGAAAAGAAAAGGAACAACAAAGCAAAAAAGAAAGCTTCATACACCCTTGGCACACAGCAGGTACTCAATACATGTTCACTGATTTTAAAGAAAAAGATTTAAAAAATAAGAGATGAAGGGGCAGGGAGAAGAGATCAGTGTGGTGGATCGCATCCTTTGACCTACTTCCTCTAAGTAAGTTGGGTCTGTTTCCCCATCTCTCTTATCCAGAACAGTGGCAGGTCTACCATAATTCTTACAAACTCTCATGTCCCCAACCAGAGATACGGAGGCCACAGATAACTGGTAGTGAAACCTGGTGGTCACATCGCACCTGTTGACCGAGCGTTAGGCTGGCTCTTCCTCCTTTCAATCTCGTCACTCCAACCTGAGTTTTCCAGCACCCCAGGGTGGGTATGACCTGGTTTATCTGTCTTACCCATCATTGCTTTTTATATTTCCTACCTTGTCTCTACCCAGAATGAAGTCTTTCATAATTGGAGAAATCCCAATAATCTAGCAATAGGCATCTTCCCTCAAAGTTATATTGTTTCCGGACACTGCTACAGATAGCTCTGACCTGCTCAGAGCCAGTATGTCCAATGCTCTTCTGATCCAAGCACAGGACTGAGACTGCAGAAGGCCTTGTTGGAGGTTTGGTGGTCTGCTGGGATACAGCAGGGGGTGGGCCCCTTTCCTATCACATCCCATCTTCTAGTCCCCACAGCGGGGAACAGGGGCCTTCCAAACATTGTAAAATAAAGGAAGCTATATTCAGTATGGCACTGTATCTTTGCTTCCCAGCAAAAAACTGATACAGTTTTTGAGAGCTGAGTTTCCTAGGAAGTCACTGATGTTTTCTCATTAAAATCAGACTTCTGAGACTGTGCAGTCAGGTGGGTTTTTGTCAGAATGCAATCATGCCCAAACCAGTTGGCTTTTCCAGCAATGCGATTCCTTAGCTTTGGGGTAATTCCACACACTATCCATTTTGAGCTACCATTCCCTGTGCAGAATACCAGGCCCTGCAAAGGCTTAAGTGTTCATCAAATGTGGATGGAGTTGAGACATCAAAAGTATTTTCCAGAAGGTGGGAACTACATAATACAGGATGTACGAGGTCACTTCAGGAATCCTGCCTATGTAGACTTTCTAGAAGAACTCTGCTAAGACAGAAAAGCCACGTGTTGCTTTGACTTGTTTCTTCTAAAAGTCAGACTCATTGTCTAAGAGGAGAGAAACTTGTAGAGGACTCCAACCTAGGCTGCCTTCCCAGACTAGCCAGAGGAGTTTTACCTTTTTCTCAACTTCGGCAGCAGTCTGCTTGGTGATCTCTAGGTTTTCCACCAGCGCTGTTTCTCCCAAGAAGTTCCCAGAGGCAGAGGAGAGACGAGAGAGAAGACTGTCTTCCAATGTTTTCAGGGTAATTTTGAATCCATTCTGCTGCTTTGTGAGATCGGACTGCAAATATCAAGCAACAGAGAGTCAGGTGCAGATGCCCAGAGCATCCTACTGCAGGGATAGGTCTGAATAGGGACAGAGTCCCTTCCCTTAGAGAGAGTAAATTGGAGGCAGAATGGCAAAGACCTTCAGACGATGAGCAGGGGACAAGCAGAGTCAACAACGGTGCCCAACTGCACAATATTCTAGGCACATGACTTTGAGCCAGTTTACCCTCTTTACTTTTCTGTAATCCCAGTCCCTACCTGTAGGATTTCTGTGCTATGCTTAATGCACAATGCACAACACACTGCAATGTCAGTGTTCACTAAATGGAGCTTATTCTTTTTTTATTTTTTGAGATGGAGTCTCGTTCTGTTGCCCAGGCTGGAGTGTAGTGGTGCGATCTCGGCTCACCACAACCCTCTCCTTCCAGGTTCAAGCAATTCTCTGGCCTCAGCCTCCTGAGTAGCTTGGACTATAGGCACACACAACCATGCCCAGCTAATTTTTGTATTTTTAGTAGAGATGTGGTTTCACTATGTTGGCCAGGCTGGTCTTGAACTCCTGACTTTGTGATCCACCCACCTCGGCCTCCCAAAGTGCTGGGATTACAGGCGTGAGCCACCATGCCCGGCCAACATACCTTATTTCTGTGACTAGGAGGTAGGGTCCAGTTTTAGTTCTCTGGAGAGTTCTCTCTATCACCAGTTTACCTTCCCCAGATGAACAACTCTCCTGTGGCTTACTTTTTAAAAAAATCAGCAGAGTTTGTCTTACACAGTTCAGACTGTGTAAACCACGGCAGACTGTGTAAAACCTTCGTCAAGGCTGGAGTGGGGTGCTGGTATCCAGGCAGATCTCATCTCATCTTCCCTTTCTGCTCTGTATTCTAAAGCACTGGCTTCAGGCAGCTGTAGTGTCTTTGCCCTGGTACAGCCTTTGGATCCATGGGAGGAACAACCTTCCTGTTGAAGGTTCTAGCCACAGCCACCCTGACCTTTCTTCTATTTCTTAAAACCACATATCTTGATCCTGCCTTAAGACCAGGATTTGTTGTTGTCTGTGCTGGGAATGCTCTATGCCCAGAGGCTTTACAATTATTTAGGAATTAGCTCAGATGCCAACTCCTCATAGAATCTTCTTCTGACTACCACTGTTTAAATTTTCTCTCTGGCTTTCCAGTATTACCCTGTTTGATTTTCTTAAAAATTCTTCTATCTGAATGACATTGTTTATCTGTTTACGTTGCTATTTTCTGTGTTCCTCCACTAGAGTGCAGATTCCATGAAGGCTGGGACATGGTTTTCTTTGTTTACTGCTGAATCCTCCATACCTTGAATCCTGCCTGTTACAGAGTTGGTGCTCCATAGGTATCTGTTCAATGACTGAATGATTGCAGGAAGCAGAATCCCAGGGAGCCCTGAACTCAATCTCTCATGCACTGGAATTCCACTCCCACCCCGAACCCCCATGTTATATAATCTAATCATATTTAAAGAGAGGACAAAAAGCACATTATCTGCGGACTGAATTGTGTTATCCTAAAAGTTTTATGCTGAAGCCTTAACTCCCCACATGACTATATTGGAGATGTGGCCTTTAAGAAGGTAATTAAGGTTAAATGAGGTCATTAGAGTGGTGCCCAGCCATAGCAGAGATACCAGGGGGGTTTCTCTATTTTTTTATGCACAAAGAAGAGGTCATGTGAGGTCACAGTGAGAAGGCCGCTGCCTCCAAGGCAGGAAAAGAGACCTCATCAGAAACTAACATGATTTCAGACTTCTAATCTCCAGAACTATAGGAGAACAAATATCTGTTATTTAAGCCACCCTGTCTATGGTATTTTGTGACGGCAGCCCAAGATGACTCAGACATGGTCCTAAAATGGTTGGACCTAGTTCTGTTACCCTTGTAAAATTTCATTCCACTTAGTTCTGGCACGTGGACATGTGTGATCAGCGGCACTCACGTTCACGTCCCATGCCAGGCTCTGCTGTTGGTCACAGGAGTGTCCAGTCTCCAAGCTGTTTTTGCTTCCTTCAGCTCACCCATCCTTCTTTTCCCAGTATGTTGTTCCCAGGTTGCCACATGGGGTTGGCACTCTTCCAGGGTCTAGCAGAACCCACTCTATTCAGTCCAGGAAAAACAGCCCCCCTCTGCAACCTCTTCCAGAGTGAAGTGCACTGCAGGCTCTAGTGGCAGAGCATTTTCTCCCTCCTGTCCTCACCTTCAGCTGCTCCAGGTCTGGCCTCTCCATGCTGACCACAGCGGCCAGCAGCTGGTCCTCCAGGCCATCCCTGGTCACGGTGAAGTTGATCAGGGTGGCCTGAGCCTGCAGCTCGGGTTGGTAGTGAGGATTAGCCAGCTTGGTGTGGAGGATGAGCCGGAACTGGGGATTGTATTCACACTCTTTGTCTCCAATTTTAATGAATCTGGAACATAAAGGCTCACGTGAAGGTGAGGTGCCTTCCTGCAAAATTTGATCAGGGTCAGAACTGGAGACTTTCTTTCAAATAATATTGCCATAATTCAGATGGATACCTCCTAAGTATGTCTCACATGAGTCCTAGGGTTCTTTTCTGCACTAATGTGGGGAACAGGTGTGGAGGGGGATAGACGTTTTCCCATGGCCACCATAGCCATTCCTGTTGTGTCCAATGTAGATTAGCACATTATGAGAAATCTCCAGCAGATGGCAGTGGAGTGTTTGTAGGAAGGGGAGCCACCTTGCGCTTTCCACAAAGGTGCTTTCTAGGCTAGCAATAGGGCTTACTTTTTCTCAAGGCTGACAGGGGAATGTCTGGGGGGGTGGGGAGGGAGAATGATTAAGCAAGTAAATGAGCACAGCTTAAGGACAGTAACGGCAACTATGGCCCCAGCAGTGGGTGAGGCTCCTGAGTCCAGCACCCCTTCATGATAATTACTGTGCCCCTCGTACGAACCGACTGCCCATCTCCTTCCTCTCTTTCCCTCTCCACGCTACTCCCTGCTTGGCCTAGTGCTTGCTAAGCCCTCATCATGAGCCAGCACTCAAAGTAGCAGGGGCTCATCAAATTGACAAGGAACCGAGTTGTCAGAATTCAGATGACTGGCTTGTATAAGACGCTCATACTTAAAAGTCAGTCTGCTATCTGAACAATTTCCTTCTCAAGTTTCTCCAAAATTATGCACTGTGGCCGTTTAGAAGGAAGTCAATGGGACGTTGGCTGATGGAAGCAAAGTTATTCCAGGAAACTTTCCCTAGGAGGCAAAGGCCACTAAATAGAGTTCTGTTGGAAGAAAGAAAGGTGGATGTGCTGCAGGGAGCTATTTGACATCAACTGAAGAGACAAAATTCTAGGAAGAGCAGACCTCTCCAAGATTCTAACTGGGGCCATGAACCAGCTCCTCACAAAGGGTCAGCAACACAGCTGAGTCTTACCGTCCCTTTTTAATGACTTCTCTCCCAAGCAGGGGTCCTAGAACAGGATCGATGGACTCCTCTAGGTTTTCAATCAGCACCACATCTCCAGCTTCCAGGGCATGCTCTATGGTTTGAATGTAGCTGGGGAAGCAAGGATGAGTCGGCAGAATGAGCCTGTGGTAAGCTATGGAGTCGGAGACCACTTAATGAGACAAGCATGACCTCCAAGACATGGTGGTATATGTGGAGGCACAGCTATTTGGAATGTCTTCAGTGGCCACATTTTTTTCCCCATATAAAGTGATATTTATGTGATTCTATATACTTTTAGAAATAGGGAGAAATTACAAAATACAAAAAAAGATAATGAAAACCATAATCTGTCTTTTTTTTTTTTTTTTAATTTGAGACAGTCTCACTCTGTTGCCAAGGCTAGAGTGCAGTGGCATGATCTCGGCTCACTGCAACCTGTGCCTCCCGGGTTGAAGCGATTCTCCTGCCTCAGCCTTCTGTGTAGCTAGGGTTACAGGTGCGTACCACCATGCTCAGCTAATTTTCCTATTTTTAGTAGAGACTGGCTTTCACTATGTTGGTCAGGCTGGTGTTGAACTCCTGACCTTGTGATCCGCCTGACTCGGCCTCCCAAAGTTGCTGGGATTAGAGGCATGAGCCACCGTGCCAGGCCATCTGTCTTTAACATAGTGGTATATACCGTATATGTGTGAATATATTATATTGTCAAGTTTAGCTTTGATAGTATGAGATTCATATGGCAGTTTTGTTTTCTAACCTGGTTTTTGTGCATAAAATACATTGTAAACATTTCACCATGTCATTAAATATTCTTCCATGTAATTTTAAATGACTGGGTATTAGGCCATATTGATACACCTTAGTTTATCAGTCAATTAACAAAGATCTAGGTTACTTTTAACTTTTCAGTGTTATGTAGAGTTTATAAATATGTAAGTAGGCTGATTTTCTTAAAGTCAATTTATAAGACTGATATAATACAATTCAAACAAAGAATAACAATAAAACTTTATGAAATTCAACCAAAGATCTTAAAGTTTATCTAAAAGAATACAATGAGGCTGGCAAGGAGAAAACCAGTCATGAAAAAGAGGAGGGACTTATACGATCTAATACTAAGTATTTTATATACTTTGACAATATAGAAAGGCTTAAAGGACAACATATACCAACAAGTTAGCAATGTTTTTGAAAGATGAATTATAGGAGTTTTTACTTCTTTGTTTATTATTATATTATTATTATTATTATTTTGGTAACTCCTACCCCACCCCTTCACTTTTCTTCACAATGATGATACATTACTTCTGTAATGAGAAACACCACAATAAATGTTACTAAATATAAAAGTAAATAAGGGCTGGTATAGTATTAAATAGAAGAGAATAATGAACCTATTTAATAAAATAATTTAATATATAGTAAAATGACATCTCTAATTAATTGAGGAAAGAATGGAAATTTTAATAGATGGTACTGAAACAATAGCTAACCACTTGGAAAATTAGTCTGTACCACATACAGCTTAAAATATATTTAAATTGACTGGATTTCTATATAAAAAGAAAACTCAGTAAAAACTCAAAAAATGGGCCAGGCCTGGTGGCTCATGCCTGTAGTCCCAGAACTTTGGGAGACCAAGGTGGGATGATTGCTTGAGGCCAGGAGTTCTAGACCAGCCTGAGCAATATAGTGAGACACCCTCTCTATAACAATACAAAAATTAGCTGGGCATGGTGTTGCGCACCTGTAGTTCCAGCTACTTGGGAGGCTAAAGTAGGAGGACTGCTTGAGCCCTGGAGGTCGAGGCTGCAGGGAGCCATGATTTCACCACTGTATTCCAGACTGGGTGACAGAGTAAGACCCTGTCTCAAAACAAAACAAAACAAAACCAAAAATGTAGGCGAATATTTTAAAAATTCTTGGAGAGGAAATACTCCTCTAAGGCATTATTTATAGAATAAATGGCTGACAACTCTGATCAAATAAAAACTAAAATAAAATGAACTGTAGTAGGTAAAACCTCACAAAATTAAATTGTTTAAAAAGTAATGGAGCCAGCCGGGTGCGGTGGCTCAAGCCTGTAATTCTAGCACTTTGAGAGACCAAGGCGGGCAGATCACTTGAGGTCAGGAGTTTGTGGCAACCTGGCCAACACGGTGAAACCCCATCTCTACTAAAAATATAAAAATTAGCTGGGCGTGGTGGTATGTAAAACCCCACAAAATTAAATTAAAAGACAAATGAGACACTTGAACAAATTCTCATTCATATGATGAAAGAAGACTATAGACATTACACATAATGCAACATTTGTATTCAAATAATATACAACAAATTTAGAAAACCACCCAACAGGAAAGTAGTTAACGGACATGAACTAAGAATTGACTGAACGTTTTTATTAAGGGCCTAGAGTGTGTCAGGCAGTGTTTTAGACACTAGGGACACAGCAATGAGCAAAAAGAATATATACCTGATTAAAATGCATTATTAGTCTACTGGAAAAGAATATTTTAATTAAAGTTTGGGGAGAAGGCCAGGGTTGGATTATTTTGTCACTGAAGAGTCGAATAAAAATATATCATATTGACCCGGCATGGTGGTTCATGCCTGTGATCCCAGCAATTTGGAAGGCTGAGGCGGGTGAATCATCTGAGGTTAAGAGTTCGAGACCACTGGGAGACACGGTGAAACCCTGTCTCTACTAAAAATACAAAAATTAGCCAGGCATAGTGGTGCATGCCTGTGATCCCAGCTACTTGGGAGGCTGAGATGATTCTTTTTAACATTATATGTTTGATTTGAACAACCCTGAGTAATCTGGACCTCTGCACAAGCATGCTTGGGACATGAGGCCAGAGCAACAAAGCTTACTTTGGTTGCTGTGTGTGCTACAGTGGATAAATCTTAGGTTTGTAAGTGAGGATGGCCCGGCTTCAAACAGTGCCTCCATTACTTTTTTTTTTGAGACGGAGTTTTTGCTCTTGTCCCCCAGGCTGGAGTGCAGTGGCGCAATCTCGGCTCACTGCAACCTCCACCTCCTGGGTTCAAGCGATTCTCCTGCCTCAGCTTCCCGAGTAGCTGGGATTACAGGCACGTGCCACAACGCCCAGCTAATTTTTTTATTTTTAGTAAAGACAGGGTTTCACCATGTTGGCCAGGATGGTCTTGAACTCCTGACCTCAAGTGATCTGCCAGCCTCGGCCTCCCAAAGTGCTAGGATTACAGGCTTGAGCCACTGTGCCCGACTGCCTCCATTCCTTTTTAAACAAATTAATTAATTAATTTAAATTATGGTAAAATATACATAATATATAATGTACCATCTTTTTTTTTTTTGAGATGGAGTCTCATTCTGTCACCCAGGCTGGAGTGCAGTGGCGTGATCTCGGCTCACTGCAACCTCTGATTCCCGGGTTCAAGTGATTCTCCTGCCTCAGCCTCCCAAGTAGCTGGGATTACAGGCACACACCACCACACCCGGCTAATTTTTTATTTTTAGCAGAGACAGGGTTTTGCCATGTTGGCCAGGCTGGTCTCGAACTCCTGACCTCAGGTGATCCTCCCACCTCGGCCTCCCAAAGTGCTGGGATTACAGGCATGAGCCACCACGCCCAGCCTAATGTGCCATTTTAAAGTGTACAGTTCAGTGGCTTTAAGTACACTGTTGTGATCCATCACCATCATACATTCACAGAACTGTTCTTGCAAAGCTGAAACTCTGCACCTGTGAAACCCTAACTCTCCATTCCCCTCTCCCTCCCAGTCCCTGGCAAATACCATTCTACTTTCTGTCTCAGTGAATTTGACTACCCTGGGTACCTTGGATGAGAGCAATCATACCACATTTATCTTTTTGTCACTGGCTTATTTTACTTTGCATAACACTTTAAAGACTCATTCATGTTGTGGTATGTGTCCAAATTTTTTTCTCTCCTTTTTTTACTTCAATTTTATTTTATTTATTTTTTTTCTTGAACAAATTTTTTACTTTTAATTTTTGTGGGTACATAGATGTATATATTTATGGGGTACATGAGCTACTTTGATACAGGGATGCCATGTATAATAATCATATCATGGAAAATGAGGTATCCATGTCCTTAAGCATTGCTCCTTTGTATCACAAACAATCTAATTGTACTCTTTTAAGAATTGTTTTCCTGAAGGGCATGGTGGCTCATGCCTATAATCCTGGCAATTTGGGAGGCTGAGGCGGGCTGGTCATGAGCTCAGGAGTTCGAGACCAGCTTGACCAACATGGTGAAACCCCGTCTCTACTGAAAATAACAAAAATTAGCTGGGCATGGTGGCACATGCCTGCTAGTCCCAGCTACTTGGGAGGCTGAGGCAGGAGAATCACTTGAACCCGGGAGGTGGAGGTTGTAGTGAGCCAAGATCGAGCGACTGCACTCCAGCGTGGGTGATAGAGTGACACTCTATCTCAAAACAAAACAAAAGAATTGTTTTCCTTTAAGGCAATAATATTCCATTGCGTGTGTACATCACATGTTTATCCATTTTTCTGTCAGTGAACACCTGGGTTCCCTTCACCACTGTCTATGTTGAACAGCACTACTATAAACACGAGTGCAAAATTTCCATCACTTTTAAAATGGTGTACTCCTGGGGAAATTACTTAACTTCTGTGAACCACTGCTTCTTTGGATGTGAAATGGAACCAATAACCTTACTGGTTATTACCAGTGGGTTACTAACCTTATTAACTGTGTGAATTAAGGAAGGCATTTGAGATAAAACCCCTAACACCAAGACTGATGCATATCAACCTCCCAACGAATGATGTCTGCTTCACTTCCTCTTCCACATTGCCCCATCCTGTTTCCCCAGGTGTCCTAATGACACAGAACAGGATGAGTACGGAAACTGCAAGGCTAAAATGAATGGATGCCTGAGGGATGCTGAGGCCCAAGCCGCTGGAGCCTGGTGGGTGCTGGCCAGACATTCTCTGTGCCCTTCACGCCCCTTAACGTGGTAACTTTCCCACAGGAAGTGCAAAGCCACATGGCAGGTACCAAGGGCTCTGACGGTTTCATAACTAACTCAGCTGCTCCACGAGACCTACTGAAATGTCCAATTGTGCCTCAGGAGGAGAGTTTAGGTCATTCTATGTGGCTCCAGGGCAGAGACAGAAAGAGTGGGTAGAAGAGAGATAAAGGAGGCAGCTTTTGGCTAAGAATGAGAAAGACTTGGCCGGGCGTGGTGGCTCACACCTATAATCCCAACACTTTGGGAGGCCGAGGCAGGCGGATCACCTGAGGTCAGGAGTTCAAGACCAGCCTGGCCAACATGGTGAAACCCTGTCTCTTTTAAAAAAATTAGCCGGGCATGGTGGTGGGCGCCTGTAACCCCAGCTACTTGGGAGGCCGAGGGAGGAAAATCGCTTGAACTGGGGAGGCAGAGGTTACAGTGAGCTGAGATCATGCCATTGCACTCCAGCCTGGACAACAAAAGAGAAACTCCATCTCCAAAATTAAAAAAAAGCAAAGACTAAGGAAGGCTTTATAAAGCACAGAGCTATGTGACAATGGGATGTGAGGCTTGGGGAGGAAGTGTTTGAGGGGCGGTGGTGATGAGAGGATGAGCTCCAGGGATGGTGAAGAAAGGACCCCAGAATGGGTCAGGAGGTTGCAGCACATGATTTCCGATGGGGATGAAAAGCAAAGACTTAGTACCCAGGCATCTTTCATTGAGCTGCTTGCAAAAATGGAAGGAGAAACCTGGGAAGTCTCATGGAGAGAGTGTACAAACCATTGAATGGGGCTTAAAATCTGCTCATGATACATACATTTTCCTGCACAAATGGCTAAAGTGGGAACTTTTGTGCTCACTCACTTACCCTTTCTGACCAATCTGTGTGACCCGAAGATCTTCACCATATTTATTCTTGATCCATTTGACGCCTTGTAGCTGAGGGTCAATCATGAGTGGCCAGCGCTCACAGTTGATGAGGATGGTGGCATTCTCTATGGACATGCGGTCGGCTGGGAGGCCCTCGTTCTGCCAGGCAGCCACGTCAGCATCGTCCATCAGCATCCTCAGGGGATCCAGGGTCGGCGTGACTGGAATGGGAGTCTGGTGAGGAAGAACCACCACCCCACGCTCAGAAAAGAAGGCATTCTCAGCTGGGGGTGAATGCACAGTTTCTCACCAAATGACACATCTCCTTTAAAAGCAAGATCAATATCCCACTGAAGAATGCTTTTCTGGCTGTGTGATTATTTCTGAAAGCAGGCTCTATTAAAGTCCTGAGAGCCCTTTTTTTCCCCTCTCCATGGATGGACAACTGCAGAAATTCAGCTCGTGTGGCTGATTCTTTGTTTTTTGGTATCTTTACCTAAATCAGATTTCTACTGGATTATCTGTATTTTAATCTATGACCTCCTGCACACTCTTACCTGTGTTAACAGTGTTATTTCTCTGCTGTATGTCTCTGTTACTTATGCACACGCCGTGAGCACCAAGTCCCATGCCTAGTTGGTTGGCTCCTGTCTGTACTAGCCAGTACAAACCACTCTTTCCTCTCATCTGTTTCACCAGCTTGCAAAAGGCTGGATGGGTTTTCTTTTCCCTTTCCCCAAACACCGTACTCCCAGGCTGTCTGCAGGACTCTTTCCTGCAAATCCACCTGCTGGTACCTGTGGGGAAGCTGGTGAGCATTTATCATTCTGAGAACTTGCCTGTGGCCTCTTTTGTGCCCCTTCAGGGCTCCTGTGTGTGCTTTAGACACTTTCTTTTATGTTAGCCTTTCTCTGCTCTGCTCACTTAATTTTTTTTTTTTTTTTTTTTTTGAGATGGAGTCCCGCTCTGTCACCCAGACTGGAGTGCAATGACATGATCTCAGCTCACTGCAACCTCCATCTCCCAGGTTCAAGTGATTCTCCTGCCTTAGTCTCCTGAATAGCTGGGATTACAGGTGTCCGCCACCACACTCAGCTCAATTTTTCTGTTTTTAGTAGAGACGAGGTTTCATCATGTTGGCCAGGCTGGTCTTGAACTTTCGACCTCTGTGATCCACCCGCCTTGGCCTCCCAAAGCACTGTGATTATAGGCGTGAGCCGCCATGCCGGGCTCACTTAATTGCTTTACAGGCTATCTTTTTCGTAGATGATTGGTATATATATTTTTTAATTAAGGTAACGTTCATACAAAATAAATTAACCATTTTAAAGTGCACAATTCAGTGGCATTTAGTCCATTCACACATTACGCAGCCATCAGCTCTACTTCCAAAACATTTCGTCACCCCCAGATCTCATACTCATTCAACAGTTCCCCCTGATTTCTGTTCCCCCAGCTCATGGAAACTATGAATATGTTTTCTGTCCCCTTGGATTTTCTTATTCTGGATATTTACTATAAACGGAATCCTACAATATGTGACCTTCTGTGTCTGGCTACTTTCACTTAGCATAATGCTTTCAAGGTTGTTAGACAAATAACCCTTAACCCCTTCATCTCACTGCCCTCTGAAGTTTGTTTTGCCCAGTTATCCCAGGGAAACCTCTCCACACCATATTCCATCCTCTTAATTATATCTACCAAGAGCACAAATGGCCAGTTACAGCATCAAGCAAACCTCTGAAGGGAAATCAGCCCCTTGGGAATTCTTATCTGGGACCAGAAATGAGTTCCAATATCTTTTTTCCCTTTGTAATCTCATGCATTCTATTTTACGTGGTCAAAACCATTACTCTGAGAAGGAATCCATAGGCCTTACCAGACTGCCAAAGAAGTCCTAAGAAGTCAAACAAAGCCAGAAAAATCCTCACTAAGCCGCTACTGAGCTCTTCATCTTCATTCACTCAGTTAATGATGGTTCCTTCAACAATTTCCTTTTTTCCAAAAGTGTTTAGGATGAGTAAAACAGCTGCTTTATTTTTTGTTTATTTGCTAGCACTGTAACTTTTTTTTTTTTTTTTTTTGAGATGGGTCTTGCTCTGTTGCCAGGCTGGAGTGCAGTGGCGCGATCTCAGCTCACTGCAACGTCCGCCTCCTGAGTTCAAGCAATTCTCCTGCCTCAGCCTCCTGAGCAGCTGGGACTACAAGTGTGCATCACCACGTCCAGCTAATTTTTCTATTTTTAGTCGAGACGGGGTTTCGCCATGTTGGCCAGGATGGTTTCCATCTCCTGACCCTGTGATCTGCCTGCCTCAGCATAGGCATGAGCCACTGTGCCCGGCCACTGTATCATTTTTAAAACTACTGTTCAGCTAATCGTCAGGTGAGCAGGATTTTATGAACTGATCTGGGAAAACCACCGTCACTATGTTCTAAGGTTCTACTTACAAGTAGATTTGGAATACAGCTTTTACCTTATGTTGTGAAATCTGGGGCTGACTTTCACCCTTGCTGACTTTGATGAGCCTAATCTCCTCCACTGGACTGTGAACTTGCCAATGGTGTCCCGGTCTTGAACGTTTTGTGTGCCCGTGTATGGTGGAGTGGCAGGACACCCTTAACACACAGGGAGTATGTGTGGGTTGCTATGAGTGATGTGAAAGCGCCAGGAAAATATTAGGACTTCTTCTGATGATCAGGTCCAGGTACAACTTTGAATCCCCTTTAATGGGAAACCAGTATTTCCCCACTTCATTAACGCTGGGGTGAGTGATGTAAGCGGGTGGGTTGGGAGTAAAATCCACCTAGCCACACGAAGAGGACAAGCTGCACAGCCCACATAAGCAGCATGTGAGCAGCTGTTCATGGGATCACGCAGGACAGAAGCTGACGAAGGGTATCTGTGAGTCATGGGCACAAGCTGTGTAGCTTTGGGGCTTAGTGACAAGCTGCAATGAAGGATCTGGGAAAGGGAATTTCCCCTGACTGCTCCCATGAAGTCCGGCTCTGGAGTGGGGAGATCAGAGAGGAAATTGGTTTGTTATTTTACTTCTTTCTCCCAGGTTTCACAGCTTTAAGGATTGCTAAGAGACAGCCTGCAGAGTAGAGGACTAGTGTCCCCATGGAGGACTGCATTCAGAGGTGAGATGCTGTCCCCAGGTGGCCTGGAAGGCAGCAGGCACCAGTGCAAGGCAGTGTGGAAGGACATGGGTATGCAGATTTCACACCTGGCGCTCAGGGGGTGGTGGGGGTGAGTGTGCAGGAGGACACCAGAGGATGTGAATTATGACCGTCCTGTCCTCTCATTGGTGCCCAGAGGCTGATGTGATCGGGAGAAATTCAGGCCATACGTACCTTCAGCTGGCTCAGGTAGGGCCTCCAAGTCCTGTCCATGAGGCTCTGCCGGTATTTCTTTGTAAAGAAGCCAAGGTAGGAAATGAAAGCCGTTATGAGTAGAATGTCTCCACATAACGCCTGTTCCTGCTGTTTGAAGTTCTGCACGGCTTCTGCCCATCTCACGTTTTCAGAAGCGAGTCCTCCAACCTACCATTTCAAAAGCCGGAGAGGAGAGGAGGCGTGTTACCCAGCAGGCTGTACAGCTGAGATTCCATCATGGAGAAAGCCCACTGCACGCTTCATAGTGGGAAGACGCAGAACATCACTTACATGGCCCTTTCCATCAATAGGGACTTGCACTGCCTGCAGCAAACCTTTCAGTACACAAGCTCCCATTCTGTGTCATGCATCATATGAGCCACGAATAGATGACAGGGTTTGACTCTGCTCTTTCTGTGTGTGGAGACTGATACCACCCAATCAGAGAGTTGTTGAGAGGATGAAGTGTAATCACTCATGTTTATTATTTAGCACAATACCTGGTCTGTGGAACATGTTAGAAAATTAGGTACTTCTTTTTCCCTTCCAAATGCTGGGGAAATGAAAATAAACAAAATCCAGTCTATGCCCCATAAATAATACAGAGTGGGCAAAAAGGCAGACATGCTAATTGAGACACAGAGAAGTATGGCAAGGTCATGGGTGTGTACAAAGTCCTGACCCCCCCAGCCCTCTTCTGGTTGGTACAATCTCCCTGGGAGGAGAGCTATCAATTCTACAGAGGACTGTGGATGGTATGGCAAAGCTTAGCCTTTTTTTTTTTTTTTTTTTTTTTTTAGTTTTTAATTTTTTTAGAGACGGCGTTTCACCAGGTTGGCCAGGCTGGTCTTGAACTCCTGACCTCGTGATCCACCCACCTCGGCCTCCCAAAGTGCTGGGATTACAGGCATGCGCCACTGCACCCGGCCGAAGCTTAGCTTCTGTGTTAAGACTCAGCCTTTATTTTTTCTTTGAATGATAACATCATAGAATGTCAGAGCCGGGATAGACCTCAGAGATTTGCCAACCCAACCATTCCCATGCCTGTTTTCAGATCACACAAAGGTCAGAAAGCCCAAGTATCTCACCAGAATCTCTAGGTCGGTAGAGACAGGGGTGGCTTCAGAGCCTGAACATCCTGACTCCTAGAGCAGAGTGCCACACTGCCTCCCACAAGAACTGACTCCAAAAGTGCTCCTGCCAGGCAGAGAAGGCTGTGCTAAGTTCGGAAACCAAGCAGGGAGCTGAATGGAAGGCAGGCCAGCTACAAGATCTGGAGGACTTCTTGCACACTGGCAAAAAGTTGCTGTTCAGCTAAAGTGATCATCTGAAAGCTACACAGAAGCTGGTCCAGTGATAAGTGCACAGACACATGTGGGTATGGCTGGTCTTTGTTACATCACAGCTTGGTTCAGCGATGGCTATGACTCACTGCTCCCCAGATTAAAATCCGGCTTTGTTGTATAATTCAATGGTGGCTGGAATAAATGTCAACAGGTGTGGATTGTACTTCCCTTCCCTGGTGAGGAGGGTGCTGTAAAGTCTTTAGCCCGAAGAGAAATCACATCCATTGGACTCTGCTTTGCAGAGTCTTAGCTGATATATGGGATGAGAGATACAAGCCATGGGGGATTTAAAAAGGTCACCAATTCTTTGACATTCCTGTCATGAAAAGTTGCTGTCTGTGCTCCCTGCCCTTTAACCTGTGACAGCTTTGACCTATAGAGTACAGCGGAAGTGATGGTGTGCCAGTTTTCGGTCCCAGCCCTTAAGATACTGGGACTTTCCACTTCCTGCCTCTTGGGACACTTGACCTTGATATGCTGAGTTACTGGGTAAGACATCAGACTACTCTGCTAGAGACAGTGTGCGTTGAGAGGCCCTGAGGTTACACAGAAAGAGAGAGAGGCCCAGCTGCACCCTCCTTTCCAACCATCCCTGCCAAGATGCCCAGCATGTGGAGGAAGTCATGTTGGGGCCTCCAGCCCAGCCACCAGCTGAATGGACTGAATGACCCCAGTCATGACCACATAGAGCAGGAGACCTGGCCAGCTGAATGCTAGCCTCAACAAACTTGTGAGATATAAAGAAATGACTATTGTGCAAAATCACTAAGTTTTGGAGTGATTTGTTATACAGAAACATTCATAACACAAGCACCGCTGCCCTGACCTTCAGACTCGTTTTCCCAGGAAGGCCAGAGCGTGTGTGTGAGTGTGTGTGTGTGTATGTGTGTGTTCTGAAACACTCAGGGTCAGTTGGTCTCATTCTTTTCTGTTTCTATCTGTTTCTAATCTTGGCCACACTCTTATTTATTTATTTTTTGAGACCAAGTTTTACTCTTGTTGCCCAGGCTGGAGTACAATGGTGTGATCCTGGCGCACTGCAACCTCCGCCTCCTGGGTTCAAGTGATTCTCCTGCCTCAGTCTCCTACGTGGTTGGGATTGCAGGACCCTGCCATCACGCCTGGCTAATTTTTTGTATTTTTAGTAGAGGTGCAGTTTCACCATGTTAGCCAGGCTGGTCTCAAACTCCTGACCTCAAGTGATTCATCCGCCTCAGCCACTCAAAGTGCTGGGATTATAGGTATAAGCCACCACGCCCATCTTGGTCACACCCTTATTATGAAACATTACATTGATAGGAACGTCACAGTTTGCCTACAACATGCCATCTTTGTCTTGTAATGTTTCCTGTGGTCAATACACATGAACGTAAACGTGTTCACATCTTGCATGGGCTGCCTGATAGATCCAGCGCTCCCATCCTCCCAACCACGTCTGTAAGAAAACGCCTTTGACCAGATCGGGGTTTATGCATCCACATTTTCCTCAGGGCTCAATTCCTGCATTTCAGCACATTTTAATATATCCCCCCAAGTCAAAGTGCTGTTGTGCTGTACTCATCTATCTTGCACCTCTGAGGCACTTGACAAGCCTGCTAATATAATTACAGCTCGGGCTGCCGTGGCTCACACTCACCAGGCGGTTGGCAAGGGAGATGGTGCCTGCGGTCACTTCAGCTTCTTGCTGACATTTGAGTTTGTCTGCTGTTGCTTTCTCAAACTTGGCTGTGAGCTTTGCCAGGTTTTCATTAAGGTGCTGTTTAGGAAAGAACACAAGGACTGTTAGTCATTTCAGCCCATGTCACTGCCAGTGCGCCTTAGATGAGGGTTCGCACGGAGGTGATTCTGAAGGAAGCACTCTGTGGGGCATTCCTACGGGACCAGGGAAAGCAGAGCAGAGAAGGAAATGAAGGCACATTCGGGGATGTCTTAGGCAGCGTCCTAGTGAGGACTTCATCTTGATCCGGCAGGGGCAGTGTGGCACGGACATCCAGAGATGTCCTGCTCCCAGGTGAGAGAGCTGACCTTCCGTACCCCACCACTGCAGTCGTCAAGGTGATGAAAGCTACAAGGTGTGACGGATGTGGATGGAAGAAGGGTGCATACGTTCTGCCTCCGCTTGTGTTGGAGAAAAATGGGTTCCAGTAGCCTGACAAAATGGTACAGGTGCTGCTTTTAGAAGCAACAAATGTGATGTGTGCTATTAGAACACACTAAAACTGGGGTTAGCATGAAAATGTCCAACAGGAACCCACGTGGGTCAGGGAGGACTACTGACAAGATCTGCTGCAGCTGGTCTGGGGTTGGGCTGTCTGGAATCAAAGTCCTCCTCTGGCTCTAAGGTCCTAGAAGTACAAGGTAATGGCTGGGCGCTGTGGTAATGCCAGCACTTTGGGAAGCCAAGGCAAGTGGATCACCTGAGGTCGGGAGTTCGAGACCAGCCTGACCAACATGGAGAAACCCCACCTCTACTAAAAATACAAAATTAGCTGGGTGCGGTGGTGGACGCCTGTAATCCCAGCTACTTGGGAGGCTGAGGCAGGAGAATCACTTGAACCCGGGAGGTGGAGATTGCGGTGAGCCAAGATCACGCTATTGCACTCCGGTCTGGGCAACAAGAGTGAAACTCCATCTCAAAAAAAAAGAAAAGAAAAAAGTATAATGTAACTTTTACATAACCTCATCTAGCCTCTCCCATTATCATAATGTACAGGAACATAAAAAAGACATAATTTAAATTTTTAAAGAATTTTAAATTGAAGCACATAGCTTTTGTTGTCCTCCGAGTACATACTTTCACTCATAAAGACACAGCAGACACCTCCAAATACATCTCACGTCTGTGCAATAACTGGGGTCCAGGCTGCTTTGTTGGTCATTACGAAGGCACAAGAGAAGACACTTTAGGGCCAAGTTTAAACATCCAAGCAGTTTAAAAAGCAGGTGGCGAGCCATCCAATTAAGGATGGCAGAGTGGCCATGCTCATTTACCTCCTTCACTTCCCAAGACTTCTCTAAAATGATTATGAAGCAATTAAAATAGTCATAAGCCCTTAACACCAAGCAAATTGGTGACGGCCATTTAGAGGGTGAGGGAGTCCAATGGATTTGTGGAGGACCACACTGATGAAGGAGCGGAGACTGCTGGAGCAGGACAGAGGACACGACAACTTAGAGTTGGCCATAGTTCACCAAAGGGGAAACTGATCAGCCTACGGAGCCCTATACAAACTGGAGACCTTAGAAATGACAGGTGTGACTGAAAGAGAAGATGAAAATAAGAGGGTTAATTGGAAGCCTATTGATTCTTGCCCCCGTATGTCCATCCACATGCCAAGTATGCAATGTCACCAGGCACCTGTGTCACCACATAAGAAAGTCAATAGAGGCAGAGAATAAAGGTGCCACATTCTGGCATTTAGGATGCATCCAGCACAACTCATCAGATCTTGAAAACAAATCTCACCAGTCAACCAGCTCTGTCCTTGCCTATAGACCTAGAATCAGCTTTTGATCACTAACTCTTGTAAACATGAAAGGACAAGACGATCCTAAGCAAAACGAACAAAGCTGTGTTATTAGCAGGGAGTGCCCACATTCCTGGAATGTTGACCGGCATATGTATAAGTGGAGGATGGAGTGGAGGTTGTTAAAAGCAAGAATACATTTTTTTTCCAGAAAATATTTTGGCAGAAAAGAAGCGCCTTTCGAAGGTAGCCAAGGATTTTTAAAATATTCTTATTGCTTTCACAGGTTGAGTGGGCCCATCATGTGAATGTTGGCTACTGAAAAGGTATAAACATTTTGAAAACATTCTCTTTGCACCAACTGTTCCTTTAGTTAAAATAACTTGAGTCAAGAGTCTTTAAAAATGCAGTTCTTGTTATACTTTTCTTGAAGAAACTGAAAAATATAAAAATTATTGGGAGATCTTTTCATGCCCAAACGCAGGAATATGGCCTCAACACGGTGGCTCCTGCCTGTAATCTGCCTATAATCCTAGCTCTTTGGGAGGCCAAGGCAAGAAGTTTACTTGAGGCCAGGAGTTCAAGACCAGCCTGGGCAACATGGCAAGACCCCTTCTCTAAAAAAAAAAAAAAAAAAAAATTCAGGAATGGGGATGTTACGGTGTTCTGCATGTGATATTCCTTGAAGGGAGTCATTGTTGTGATTATCATCTGTTTTAAGTAAAGTAGTCCATGAACAAGTAAATTTATATTTAATCTTTGTTATAGATTAACCTTCCTCTTACCTTTCTCAAAGATTTCATGTTATCTAAGACAGAAGGTTAACTACTCTTTTAAACTGGAAAGGAAATGAAACAAGCTGTACAGAAAACTGTAACTAAATTGTTATAACTCATAAACTGCCTATTATAGAAAATGTTATAATCCTACTAAATCCTACTAAATATGATCCTACAAGCATACTGAAAGGAGGGGAACTCATACTTTGTGAAAGTATCTTTTTAAATAGAGAGATTGGTCTCAATGATCTTTGATCTAGAGTTTTGTCCCATAGATTTTAATCTAATAATCAATAAACCCATGTCACATGAAGCACATGGCATGTCTACCATTTTAACTTTCAGGACTTGTAAACTCCTCCTTATCATCATGACAAATTTGTAGCAAGAATCTTATTTGCCTAGAATGCACATGTAGAAATTAAAGATCCAGAAAATGTTTTGGAATGAACTTGATCACAGCTGTGATTGAGACCATGCACGAGGCTGGATGTGCATGTGGTAGACAGCACATGCTGTCACATGGGATAGTAGTGGCTCAGCAGTTGTAGTCACACTCACAGTAGTGATGGCAGCTCCTGCCGCTCCCCTCATCATGGGCTGGGCTCCAGTCTCACGGTTTATACACATCACATCCTTTAATTCTCACAATAGTCCCACGAAGCAGGTACTATTACTGTGTCCATTCTACTTCAGGAAGCTGAGGTTTGGGCATTTTGAAAATCTTTCTACAGGTCACACAACCAGTAAATATTACAGCTTGGATTGGAACTAAGGTACGTGGATGGATGGAATTTTAGCTGCTATGCTATCCTCCAGGATACTGATTTCTATCTGTTATTTTGTTAGTATAAATTTTTATGGGAAAGGCGAAGTTCAAGGGTGTGAAAGTAAGTAATTCAAGATCTAAGCTGTCTGAATTTTAAAATATTTTGAGCCTTAAGGTAATGTGATTATGTGTCTTGAGTCACAGGACAGGCAGCTATAACCTAAGCAGTTGTAACCTTTGTTTCTCTGATTACAGACTGGCCTTTTTCCTTACCTGCATTGTCTTGTAAAACATCGTGAATAAGTAAAGGACACCAGGGAAGACCCCTTCCAGCTTCATTGCTGATCTTTGTTATAGAGTAACCTTCCTCTTACCTTTCTCACACAAAGATTTCACATTATCTAAGATGGAAGGTTAAATACTCTTTTAAATTGGAAAGGACATGAAACAAGCTGTACAGAAAACTGTAACTAAATTGTTATAACTCATAAACCGCCTATTATAGAAAATGTTATAATCCTACTAAATTTTTTTGTTTTGTGTTCATGTAAGTAACACCTTAACATTTTTTTTTTCCTGAGATGGAGTCTCTGTTGCCAGGCTGGAGTGCAGTGCCGCCATCTTGGCTCACTGCAACTCCACCTTCCAGATTCAAGTGATTGTCCTGACTTAGCCTCCCAAGTAGCTGGGACTACAGGCACGTGCCACCATGCCCAGATAATTTTTTTTTCTTTTCTTTTTTTTTTTTTTTTTTTTAGTAGAGAGAGCTTTCACCATGTTGGCTAGAATAGCCTTCATCTCTTGACCTCATGATCCGCCCGCCTCGGTCTCCCAAAGTGTTGAGATTATAGGCGTGAGCCACCGCGCCTGGCCTTAACTTTTTACTTTAGAGCACTCATTCTATCTCCTTGGAGTTCATGTTTTCCAAATATCCATTCTTAGTTTTTCACTTAATTCTTTAAAGCTGGATTCCGGGCTGGATTTAGTGGCTCATGTCTGTAAGCTCAGCACTTTGGGAGGCTGAGGTGGGAAGATCACTTGAGCCCAAGAGTTCAAGACCGACCTGGGCAACATAAGGAGACCCTGCCTCTCCAGAAAAAAAAAAGGGATTCTGATCCTTTCAGTTATTTCAGGTTGACAAAGGAAATCTCCCCAAATAAGTGTGAATCCAAGATCACCATTCCCATCTCCCAATCCTGGGTAAGGCAGACCTAATAACAATATCTACATGGGTTTATAAAAATTAATGACCGTCACAGTTTTATATTTATGGACAAGTGACCACCCACTAAGCTACAGTATATAACTTGCTTTAAAGAGCTTCCACAAAACAATGCAGATAGCTGACACATTTCCACACATCCATGCCAGTGAGAGTGAGACAGGCAGATGGCTGGCTAGAACTGAAGGGAATAGGTACAAAAGGTAAAGTAAGGTGGCTGAAACCTTCATTTCCAAGGAGAAAAAGTCTCAAAATTTTAACCTTTTGTTCTTTACCATCGAATGTGCAAAAATGTTAAATTCATAGGTGGCCAATAAATTCACAGCTGGCTCCCTGAATACAATTCCTCTACTATAGATATCCGTCTGTCATCTTTTCTTTCCTTGGCAGAAAAGGAGAAAATCTTTTAGGACCATAGCTTGTAAGCCGGTGGTCCAGTGGGACTGTCTTGTTTGGCCTATACAGTGTTTGAGAAAGAAAGGTAAAAAGTTGCCTCTACTGAAACATGAGATTTGGCATTAAAATGTGGTTTTCCTGCTTCTCTTTAAAAACCATAATGTAAGGTGTCGGGTGGTGACAGAAGAGTGCTGTTTGTATTGGAGGCTGACTAGCAGGGTGGGGGGCTCTGGGGTCACTCACAGCAATCTTGGCTTTGATGGCGGCCAGCTTCTCCTGGGCAGCTGCGAGGTCCGTGGTTGCTTTGCTCAGCGCCTGGCGCTTGGGTTCCACATCACAGAACACCTCGTAAAACCTCACAATATTGATGACCCAAGAGCAGAGGCCTGCAGCCGCATAGGATTTGGTGGCCACAAACTCGGGATTGAACTCGGGGTTTTGCAGATACGGCCTGATGGCTTTGAGGCAGTTCTCGTGAATGTTCTCTTTGTTGAAGTTGATTAGAGAGTCCAGGAAGCCATCCACTTTGGCCATGGTGACCTTAGCAGCCTTCCAGCTCCGGTCCTTGGGCACCCTGCCCCCGGGGGCCATCAGCACCATCACTGCAGCACTGACATTGCTGACGGCCAGAGGCGGAGAGCCAAATGACTTCAGCTCTGTCAGGTTCGTCTGAGAAAAGAGAAGGAGGCTGTTAGGGGAAAATGAATGAGCTTTCTTTGTCCTCCGCCACTGATGGAGTTAGGTTGTGGAGTGATCAGTTTGAAAGGGCTGCTTTGAAGCCTGCAGCAGCCCTCTGAATTTTAAATATCATGACTCATCAAAAGGAAACCAAAGCTACTCCTCAGTGGCTTCAGACTTCTCTGAATGGTTAGCCAAGACTCAGCTATGTTCTTTCAGCACTTTAACCGACTCACAGCCCATTAGAAATACACAATGATTTCACATTCAGCTGAGAAATATAAGGATGCCGACATACTCTGAAATATGCAGCATGCTATGAATAAAAGATAAGGTTATTATAAATTAATTTCCATCTCGGATTGAAGAGAAAAGCACTGTAACCCAAGTAATTTTTTTTCCCTTAATTAAACTGCTTTGTTCCATGAGCTTGTTCTGACTACACTTGACTGCCCTGATAGCAAAACAGCATTTTCCGCCAAGAAATAATTCAGACAGAAAGCAAGGCACAGCCTATGAGTTAGCTTCTCTGCCTGGTCCCGGGTATGTCCTTCTCTCAGACTTTTGCTTGTTCCAGAAAGACATGGCTGAAAGACTTGATCTCGGCAAATCACTTAAACTTTCCAGACCTTGCCACCTTCATCTGTAAATTGGGAGCAGAAGAACTCGCTACTGCGTTAATAAAAGGGTGTCATAAATGCACAGGAAGTTGATTTAAGGTCTGCTATGACAGTCAAGGAGAAGCCTACAACCATGTGTAGGGAATTCTAATTTTCTGTCGCTTAGGCATCCAGGTTGAATGTAGGTTTAACTTTCTCATACCAGAAGCAGGGCTCGGTCACCCCGGACACAGTGTCCAGTTCTACAACACACCCAAATGGCTCAAGCCAATAGTCAGAGAATTTGGATGTCTCCTGCCTAGCAGACGGGGCTCCCCGCTTTCCTGTCATTTCCTTTAAAGAGACCATTCAGGCATTTGCAGAAACTTAAAGTGATCCATGCCATGCACTTCTCTTTCTCTCCGCCTCACTCTTCATTCCCATCTCTTGTGACCTGGGGACAGAGTGCAACCCTCCCAATTCATTGTGTTCTCCCTGTCCAGGATCTGTAAGTAAAAATCTTTGAATATGTTTCCTATTGTGGTGGTATACTGAATTTGCACCTTCCATCTGAAGAAGCAGGGGCTGCTCCAGGCTGGGTTTTCTCCTGGTGCTGGGCTGAGCTCCCAGCTCAGAGTAGGCATAAACTGGACATGGGTCGGACAAGAGCCACTAGGGCATCTGCCAGTATAAACAAGTTTCCGATGTGAGGGACCCCCTGGTTGTGGGTCAGACAACTAAGCATTAGGCTGTCTGCCAGGTGAAAGAAATATCCATGAGGGCCAGGCGCAGTGGCTCGAGCCTGTAATCCCAGCACTTTGAGAGGCTGAGGGGGTTGGATCACTTGAGGTCGGGAGTTTGAGACCAGCCTGACCAACAGGATGAAACCCTGTCTCTTTTAAAAATACAAAAAAATTAGCTGAGCATGGTGGCTCATGCCTGTAATCCCAGCTACTCGGGATGCTGAGGCAGGAGAATTGCTTCAACCTGGGAGGCAGAGGTGGCAGTGAGCCGAGATCGCACCATTGCACTCCAGCCTGGGCAACAAGAGCAAAACTCCGTCTCTGAAAAAAAAAAAAAAAGAAATATCCATGAAAGGCACACTGCAGACTCCCACACCCAGCTCCCCGTCACTTCCCATTAGGGCAGTGGAGCCCCAGTTTAGCTGGAGACTCTTAAAACGCTGGGAAACCACTTGCTCATGGCGCTAATTTT
This sequence comes from Lagothrix lagotricha, assembly GCA_963574225.1. Lineage (NCBI taxonomy): Eukaryota > Metazoa > Chordata > Mammalia > Primates > Atelidae > Lagothrix > Lagothrix lagotricha. The sequence continues at coordinate 3,877 of CAUYNB010078993.1, read as the reverse complement.
GTCTCTGGGGGAAAAAATCTTGATTTCAAAAATTAGATCCTTGTGCCAGATTAATTTGAGGTGCTCTTCATCCACAAACAAGGGGAATTATTTCCAGCTCCTAATGGGAGTACTGTGGCCGATGCTCCATTCATTCTTGCAATGGTTTTAACATTTGGTTGTGACACACCTGTGAGGGCAGGGAGGCGGGCAGCACAGGTGTGAGAGGGATGGCAGCACACCTGTCGTCACAGCCCCTGAGATGACAGACGGCAAAGTGAGAAAATACAAATGTAACTAAGGCGTGTCACGATTTTAAAATAGCATAAGTTAAGCAATGTACAGAAATGAAAATGAATTTTGTAACCCAGATATATCACTGTCAATGTTTCAATGTACAGTAACTCCTTCCAATCTTTTTCATATTCTTATATATCTATAAATTAATCATGACTCTTATGGTTTTAGTGACTGACAGAAACCCTAGATGAAGTACAGAGGGGGATTTTCTCATTCTAGTATCTGGCAAGGGCAGGCATGAAGCTGGCTGTATGATGAGTGGAATCCCATTTTGAATGTCGTCGGCAGGGCTCTGTGGACTTTCTCTTCCTTCCTTGTCTCCCTGTGTGTGGGTTGCTTTTCTACACCCCAGTTTCTTCATATTGGAAGGCACATTCTGACTGTGGCCCACTTTCTCCTTTTCTCACTAGGCTGTAGCCGTGATCACCTTCTTTCAGTGCACTGACTTGCCAAGCTCACTGGCACCTCAGGTCCCTGCCCTGAACACTTCCTCCTAAGCCATTTGCATGGCTGATACCTCAGCATCCATCAAGATCTCAATTCTGGCAGGGCGCGGTGGCTCACACCTGTCATCCCAGCACTTTGGAAGGCTGAGGCAGGCGGATCACCTGAGGTCAGGAGTTTGAGACCAGCCTGGACAACATGGTGAAACCCCCGTCTGTACTAAAAATACAAAACTCAGCTGGGTGTTGTGGCAGACGCCTGTAATCCCAGGTACTCTGCGGCAGGAGGTTAAGGCAGGAGAAGTGCTTGAACCCGGGAGGCAGAGGCTGCAGTGAGCTAAGATCATGCCAGTGCACTCCAGCCTGGGCAACAAAAACAAAACTCAATCTCCAAAAAAAACAAACAAACTCAATTCAAACGACCCCCACCCTGTAAGACTCTACCCACCAATCTTCCCTTCTTAGTCATTTCCCATCCTAGTGCCATGATGATTTCCTTCAGAGAACCGGAAATGATTATCAGGTTTTCCTTGTTGACTTACTATATCCTTCTTCTTCATGAGAGCAGGGACCCCATCTATCTTGTTAACCATGGAAGCCTCAGCCAAGAACAGAAGAAATGATGTAGTAGATGCTTGTGAACATATGTGTCGAGTGATTGGATGGAAAGAGAAGGGAAATGCAAGAAGGACTTGCATTTTCTCCAATGCAAGTCAAAATTTTAAAACGCTCTGGGAAAAGACCTTGTCTGGTTAAGCATGGGCCCTCAAGCCAATCCCCACGGGGCAGGCAGATATAGCAGTGTGGTGCAAGTGCAAATGCAAGGTTGGAAGAAACTTTTTTTTTTTTTTTTTTGAGAATGAGTCTCACTCTGTCACCCAGGTTGGAGTGCAGTGGTGTGATCTCAGCTCACTGCAACCTCTGCCTCCTGGGTTCAAGCGATTCTCTTGCCTCAGCCTCCCGGGTAGCTGGGATTACAGGCACCCGCCACCACGTCTGGCTAATTTTTGTATAGTAGTAGAGATAAGATTTCATCTCAATAGCCTATACCATGTTGGTCAGGCTGATGATCTCGAACTCCTGACATCAAGTGATCCACCCGCCTTGGCCTCATAAAGTGCTGGGATTTCAGGTGTGAGCCACCGGGCCCCGCCTGGACAAAAGATTTCTTAGAAGAAGGCAGAAATTGTTAGAAGAAGGCAGAAATTGTTAGACACAGGTGCGCTGGGTTCCACTCCACTTCTGTCTCAGGACTATTGTTCTAGCTGTGTGGCTGCTATTCCCCAAATATCTGCCTGATGCAATTGTTCTTCTCCAAGTTTTTCTCAAATGTCTTTTTCCTAAGAAGGCTTACCACCTCTGCCTCCTCCCACCCATCCTCTCCAGATGCCCGGCCTCGGTGCTTCTCCGACTCTACTCCACATTTTTCTTTTTTCCCCACAGCATCTGTCATGCTCTACTACATTATATAAGTCACTTTTAAGTTCTGCTTATTGTCTCTTGCCCCTTACTTCTGCTAGAGCATAAGCTTCAGAGAGGCAGGGCTGTATCACATGTACCCAGAGCAGTGCCTGACAGGGAAAGGGCATTCCAAGTCTTTGTTGAGTGAATAAACGAGTGAGTCAATATGGATGCAGTCATCATTGGACAAGTATTATTTAGTACGTATTAGGCATTCAGTTTGAGTGATGGCGATACAGTGGTAAACAAGAAAGGCAAAGTCGTTTTGCTCATTCAGGCTGGGGAGACAGGCAGCAAAGAGATACATCTTTGATATTTTAAATACTGAGAAAAACAAACACAGGGCTCATGAGATAGAGAATTCTTGGAATGTGATGATGCCATGTTAGCTGGGAAGGTCTCTTTTTCTGGGAAGGCCTCTTCAAGAAGCTACATTTCACTGGGATCTAAATGATGGGAAATGGGCAGCTCTACAGACTGCAGGAAGACTCTTCCAGTGCAATCATGCCATTGCACTCCAGCCTGGGCAACAAAAACAAAACTCCATCTTAAAAAAAAAATCTCAATTCAAACAGCCCCCACCCTGTAAAGCAAGTATAAAGGCCTGTGGCAGAGGCAAGCTTGGCTTTGATGCACAGAGGAGAGGACAGGCCAGAGAGTGGTGGAGAGGATGGCTGAGAGGCAGTCAGGGCCAGACCACAAGAGGCTCTGGAGGCCATGGAGAGGACTATGGATGTTACTCCAGTTTCACTGGGAAGCCATTGGAGTGTTTTCGGTAGGGAATGGAGTGATGTGGCTGATGCTTTGAGATACGCTTATTGCAGTGTGGACGTACTGTGGCGGGGGAGGGTGGATGAGGAACAAGAGATTCAGAAGGCTGTTTGGTGGTCTAGGCAGAGAACTCGAGGTGGCCTGGTCCAGGCTTTTTGCAGGGGAGATGGTGAGAAGTGACTGGATTTGGGACATATTTTGGAGCTAGTGTAGGCAGAACTTATGGATAGTTTTAAAAAGATGTGTGAGAGGAGGTTACTAGTTATTCTAGAGCAAGATGTTTTAAAAGTCTGTTTATAGACAATCCATACTTTATCTAAAATTTATCTAATTTCTGAAAACGTAAGTCATTTCCCAGAATTTACCTCACAGATAATGCTTTGCTAAACATTTTTCTATATAATAAATCCTTGTGAAAATTTTAGTTACTTATGGCAATCTTCTTAGAAGTGGGTTTGCTGGGTCAAAGAGTAAAAACATTTTTTAGTATTATTTGTTTAAATTATCATTAATAATTATTAAATTATCTAATAATTATTCAATTTATTACATTATTAGTAGTAATAACTATTATTTCTCAGAAATTTCAATCCCAATCATCAGCGTTTGAGAGAAACTATATGTACTCCTATCCTTTGCAACACTGGGTAATATTATTTAAATAAAAAAACAGGATAGATTAAAAATAAGATCACAACATTGGTTTAATTAACATATGCATATTATGCATATATATGTGCATTTACTAGTGATGCTAAACTTTTTTCATGTTTATAAACTATTTGAAGTTTTTATTTTGTGAGTTTTTTGTTCCTGTCCTTTGCCTACATTTCTACTGGGCTATTTATCTTTTTCTTTTTGATTACTGTGTTTGTTAAGGTTCCTGCAGGCAAAATGATGATATAATACACCAGCTCTTTTGA